>LNAC01000023.1:2270867-2420600 GCA_002007465.1 Ailurus styani | reverse complement strand
TCCCTCCCTTCCTTCCTTCCTTCCTCCCTTCCTTCCTTCCTCCCTCCTTCCCTCCCTTCCTTCCATCCTTCCTTCTCTTCCTTCCTTTCCTTCCTTTTCTTGCTAGTTTCCTCCTTTCCTCTCTCCCTCCCTCCTTTTGTTGTTCTGTTCCTTCCTCCCTCTATCTCCCTGTCTTTCCCCCCCCCTCTCTCTTCCTTCTCAGCCTTCTTCTCCCCCTTCCAAGCTTCCTCCCACTCTCTATTTCTTTCTTCCTTCCCCTCTCCCTCTGTCTCTCCCTTTGCTTTATCAGCAGAACTGTTCTTCAGGAATTTTCTGTAGAGTGCCACTCCGTAAGGCAGTTACGAATGGACAGCCCTGCTTGGCATGTCCACAGCACCAGCCTCCTCCACGTTCTCTGTCTTTGAAACAATTCTGTAGAGTCCCAGATCCCTGTGAAGTGCAGTTTACAGACAACGGGACTTGATGATCTCTGATGAGCATTTTGTTCCTAACAATTTAAGGATCATATGAGTAAACAAGACAAGTTGGTTTGAATGTCTTGTTCAGCATCTCAGAGCAAGACAGCTTTAAAGCTCTTACCCTGGGACCTCAGAAAAGGCTCAGACTCACTCACACTGACTCTGACTCAGATGAGGTTCCTGGTCATCTGTATCCCTGTGCCCATTTAATAGTCTTAATTAATTGTGGTGCATTGGCATCACTTGTTAGTCAAATAAGAAAATAGACAGGTCCTGGGGAATTGTCTAAACATGTATTGTCTGGTTGCTGCTTCCCCATGACTCTCATCTTCTGTGTAGCTCTAATACTGGACATTAAGAATGACAGTTCACGTCGATAACCCTCAAGGGACATGTCTGTAGATTGTCCACGCAGAAGCAGGAAATGAACTCAGATGGTAGGAAGATTCCCCACCACTCAAGTGGAAATAAACAGAACTTTCTTCTCTATCCGAAACAAAGATCTGGCATTCCCATTCTAGGAACGTTTCCAAGCCTCATCCTTGAAGCCATAATCAGTTGGAGATGGCTCTACTGGGTCTGACTCTAGGCCTTTCCTGTCTGGGTGAAGTGGGACCCCAGGGATCTTTGTAATTGTTTTAGGTATTGGGGTATCTAGCATGCCCAGGATGAATGATGTAGCCACAACTACTTGTTAGGTCTTCCCCAACTCCAGATCAGTAAAGGCCTATATATTCCCTTCTGTAGCTGTATAGTTTGAGTCCCCCAAAGTATACTGCCCGAGTCAGACAGTTTAGTTCTTGACTGCTTCTGAGTTCCACTTGACTCCCCTTGGTTTTCACAGTCTAGCTAAAGGCATATAATCAGAACTCCATTTATTATTACAACTTTTTGGCCGGCTGCAGTGAGAACTTTGCAAGTAGAAGCCATTAGCCTGAAATGCTTGAATTCCAGTTCTTGATATTGGAGCTGTACCCAGTTCTCTCTCCCTTCCTATGAAGTCTACAGACAAAGCATTATCAAATTTTCCTTTGGATGGCCCATCATCTGGCTCAAAATACCTCTGCCTTTTGTTTAACCCAAATTTCATATTATTTTATTTATCATCTCATTATTTCACTGAGGGAGCAATATTTCCATGTGGATGCAGAGACCTTACCACTTTGAATCAAGTTAAAACATGTTAGGACACTGTTGAGGATTTTTTTTTTTAGAGGGGACATTATTCAGGATGCTATAGAGTGTGTAATAGGGGCTATAAGGCTTTTCCCTAATTCCCCTTTTTATGTGTTTTATGGGAGAAGTTATAGTCAAGTTAGTGGGAATGAACTTAAGAGCACGTGGAGATGGGTAAAGGTCCTCAGTAGATCTTTTATTCTAATTAGCCTACTCACTTAACCTATCAGCGAAAGTTTTCAGTCTAACACCACAGTATGTGTGCCAAGGATAAATATGTTCTCATACCTACCCTTCTGGAATTCCAACTGTTACAGCAGAGGGTGATAAGGACTTGACACATGGCAGAGGGAAGACCAGTGGACCAGCTGCACTGGTCCCCACTGGGAGGTCATACTGTGGCTTGCTTACCATGCTCCAGCTGTGCTCCCAGGCTTATTGGCTAACCCTCATGGTGTAATCTGGCTCCAGCAATTGCCTGCCACTAGAAGGATACCTAAACCGTCATGAAAATATATCTGTTGCCACTGAAAGGAAGAGTAGGCCATCAAGCAGATAATGTTGATGTAGATAAGTGAATTCTCTCCTATGGGTCAAACCACTTGGGAAGCTAAATCCTCATCAAAATATTCTTGAGACAGTACTGGGGATACTGAGCATGCTTGTTTTGACCTACAAAGATCAGTTGTACACACCTTTTCACAAATCCAACATTGATCTTGGTTGCTTGCAATTAGACATGCTGAGAATATTTACACCATGATCACTGGCAGATGTTACAAATGACTGCTTTTTTTCTCTCCCCCAGGAATCTGATTGTTAAACATTTATCAGCTTGTCACTTGACTTATTAAATGTGCCATAAAACATATTTAAGGTGGTAGCATAGCCCTGAGCATATACTGCACAGTCCTCAGAAGGCCATGACCAAAGACTTCTTCCTTTACCCTTCTTCTTGTGGTTGGACAAGAATTCTGCTGATGGATGGATCTACTGTTGTGTCCCAGCATGGGAGATTTTTTTTCCTTGCTAATTCTTTAAATCAATATTACTTAATTCTACCCTAGTGTCCATCTTATATTCAGTGGATAACCTGGTTTCTAGGGTCAAAGTGCTTTGAGGCCATATTGCTGTTGGCCTTGCATACACTGCTGGGGGAGAGGGTGCCAAACAAACAAAAAGGTGAGGGCTGCTGTCATTTTAGTGACTGTCAACATCTATCATTATATACCCTTCCTGAAGCAATAGATTTAACGGGAGCTCACACTGCCTGCAAAAACTGGCCTTCTGCTGATCTTGGGCCTTGGTTTGGACAAATAGAAGGAAGCAGAGGCCACCACTAAGTAGATTTTGCTCTTCCTGATGAGGGATATAGTGCCAAAAAAAATTAAGTTTCTTTCATTAGTGAAAATGAGGCTCCTTCATCAACTTTCACATTATACAAAGAAAGAAGGAAAAGAATGCAGGCAGAAGAGAAGGCAGGGAGCCTAGACAAAGTAAACAATTATTTTTGATTTATTGATCCCTGCAAGAAGATAGAGCTTTTGGCAGAACAAGGAGCATCTTTCTTAATTAGCACCATGATTTTTCAGCAGTTATTGACAATGCCATGTCTTCAGCCCTATTGTTCCCTTAATGCCGGCCTCTTTGCCTGCGCTTCTAACCATCTAGTTTGGATTCTCCATCAGAGGGATGAGAGGGAAAGAAGATTCTCTGCTTCTCCCCAGGAAACCACAGGAGTGCTGGATTACAGCGTGGTACAGTGTTGGAGCCAACCTTGGATTCAAATTCCAGTTGTGTCATGTAGCAATGACATGGCCTTGGGCAAGTTTTAACCTCACTGGGTCTTAGATTACTTAGCCTGTGCCCCTATAAAATGGAATAATCAGAACTGCTTCATGATTTTATTGAGAGAATTAGAGGTGAGGTGTGGAATACGTTTTGCAGTTTAGGTGGAAAGGGGAAGTTATAGATAATAGTAATGATTGGACAGATCAGTTTCTGCAATCTGCTGACAGGTGCAGTATTCACTTTCCAAACAAATACCCGGAATCTACTGTATTTAGGCACTAAAGTTTTATTGGTGAACACAATGTACAAAAAATTGCCCACCTTGTGAAGCTTATATCCTAGTACATCATGAAAAATTTGCAGTTATTTGAGTTGAGAAGACAGTAGAAACCTCAGCCCAATGGACCACGCTGAAGTCAAAATTTTTGCATTCAGAAAATGAAAGCGTTACTATCCAAGCCCACTGGGAGGAAGTTAGGGGCATACTTCTTAAAGCCAACATTTTTTGAGCTCTTACAATGAGGCAGCATGGAAGAATAAAAATTCAGACCCAGGTGTGACAAACTCATGCTTTTAACCATTACTACTGAAACACCAGCTTGATGGATGGGATTTTTCCTTGAAACTCCCCTTCACTCTAGATTCAGGCACAGGTTATGGGAGTAGGTTTTTGGAGAGAGGTCTGATTTCAGTTAATTTTAATATATAAGCTTTACAGGGCAAGGTACGTATCTTTTTGGCTGGCTACCACATTCTATAAGCTAGTTGAGGGTTTGGAACTTATTAATTACCCCAGAATGAATGAATTACTTTGAATGAATGAATGAATGAATCAATCAATCAATCAGTGAGTATGGTAGGATATGTCCTTCCTGGTCCTTCGTTTTGCTAAAGAAGGAGAGACAGTTGAGTTGGACTTACTCAGCACAAAGTACAGTCAATTATGTTTCTTTGAGGATATGATACATTTCTGAAATATTTTATTCTTTGAGCGAGAGGGAATGGGGGAGGGGCAGAGGGAGAGAATCTTCAAGCAGGCTCCCTGCTGAGTATGGAGCCTGCTGTGGGGCTCTGTCTCACTACCCATGAGATCATGACCCAAGCCAAAACCAAGGGTCAGAGGCCTAAGTGACTGAGCCACCCAGGGGGCCCTCTTTGAGGAGATAATATGGTCTCTAAGGAACAATCAGTAGATTGGTGGGTCTGGAAGATACGGTGGCATGGAAGAATGGCAGGGAGTGAGAAACTAGTATAGTCAAGTCTTGAAGAGTCTTGAATGGCATGCTAAGGAAACTAGATTCTATCCAGGGGGCTGTAGGGAGCCAATGAAAAGTTGTTAAACACATAAATACAAAGTTGGAGTAGTTAAGAATTAAGATTGATTCTAAAACCAAGAAGGGGAAGGGTTTGCCTAAGGCCAGACCACAGAACAGTGACAGCAGAAACTAGAAACCCTAAAGCTAGAGAGTTTCTTCTGAGCCACACTCTGTCTTCTTATTTCTTGTGGAAAAGTGTGAACTGAGCTGTAACCGTTTGTTATTTCTGCTCAGGGCAGTTTCTTGTTTCTGTTTTGACCATCTCCTTCATTAGATGGGAAGCCCTTTGCCTATAGACCAGAGTTGGAGAGAAGCCCGTATGTGCCAAGACATGGTAATTGCTCCAAATACTCTGTGCCTAGTCAAAGGGGTAATTAGAGGTTGGAGTCCCAGAGGGCCAAGGGGAGCAAGAGGTCAGCATGCTGGGAACACCTTCACATAGGTCTCTGGAAATACACTAGAGGAGGATCTAGGATGTTCTAAATGTTGGAAAGGCGTGTTCAGGACCCTGGGACCATCTTTCCTGCTGTCATCAGCCATGGTGTGCACACGTGCACACACGCCCGTCGGCACACGCCCCTTCCAGCACACACCTGCACGCTCAACTCAGTTCTGGTGCTACCCACACATGCACACTGTCAACATCCATTTCCCACACATCCCCACACGATGTGAGTACACACAAACACACATTCCCCGCACTCAGTGAAATATACCCACCACACACTCACAGAAGCAAGAGCAGATGCAATGCCTTATGCTCACATACCCTTACACACCCCTGCAAACACACACCTACCACACACACCATGCAGTTTCTACAACACACCCATAGAACTCATACTCTCAGTCTCAAAAATACACTACACACCTGTATCGAAACCTTCCCACTCACAAAATATACAAACCTCATGCTCACCTACTCACCCCAGTTACATAAACACTCATTCCTGTAACCACTCCACCACAGCAAACCACAGCTCCCATTCTGTATTTATTCCTACTTCTCTGTCTATACGTGTACCCACAGCCATAGCTCTATATTGATCTGCACACACAGACCCCGTATACACATGCATACCCTCATTCACTCACATGTCTGCACACACACATTTGCCATGGCTATACCATGGTATATGCCATACATATTTCTTAGGGATCGTAATTCAGCAGTGAAAACATTGCCTGGGGCCAAATGCAATCCTTGCCTAGGATCGCTAAAAAAAATATTATTTCAAGTTTAAAATTTTTATGGGGAAATAAAATTCTATTTGCCTATTTTTAGTTCCCCTGAGGTTAAATATGGCCTTATTCCATGCTCAAGCAGCTTCCTGGATTATGTAACTCCAACAGCTCTGACTTCTGACGTCAGTGCTTGCTCTACCCTTGGTAATAGGAGTAGAAGGCCCTTTCATTGATCAGCAGCAGCAGCAGCAGGTGTTCTAGGCAAAGGGATAGTTGCTGCTCTAGTGAAGGGATGGAATATTTGGGGGAAAGTGATGCCCTCAGCCCATTCCATGAACTTCCTGAACACAGTAGAGCCCAGACCAAAACATGAAAAGTGGTCTCTTCTTGCCACATACCCCTTCCAAGTTCTCTTGATGAGAGATGAATGTCTGGGAAAGAGTGGCAACTCCAGCTGGTCAGGCTCATGTTCTAAGCATGAGCAGAGTGTTGAAGGGCAACTGGGAATAGAGATGAGGGGGCCCATGACGAGAGACTGTAGTTCAATGCCTTGGGCTTTACTGCTCATGCTCACTGGCCACGGGGTCACAGAGGGTTTCCGGAGTCCACCTACTGGCAGGGATGGAGTGACCACAGTAGCACCAGGTGGGGGGATAACGTTGCATGGTGGTTAAGCACGTGTTGCTTGGAGTCACGGTACCATGGATCACTTTCCAGTTCCTTCCTCTATTAGCTTCTTGGCCCTGGGGTAGTTACTTGGCTTCTCTAAGCCTCACTTTCCCTGAATCTAAAATGGGGATTGTTGTGCTGTCCAAAAGACGGAATTGTGAAAAAAGCATAGCGTGGTGCCCAGCATGTAGAAAATATGCAATAGTCTTCATCAACATCAATTTTTTTTTAAACCAAGCCTGTTTTTCTGGTATCAACTCTGGCTAAGATTGAATTCTAAAGAAGTCCTGCTCTTTGGTTTTTCCTCTGAAGGTAGTGCTTTACTCTTCCCCCACATTGGCCCTTCTGTAGTTGCTCAGATATGCTACATTTCATTTTCTCATAGCTCAGCGTCTTTGTTCATGCCAATTCCTTTCCATGTACTACCACCGTCTTCCTTGTTGGTTTGGCAAACATTCACTCACCCTTTACGTGTGGGCTCATCCTGGCTAGCTTTCCCAGATACTCCAAGGCAGATTCTTCTACTCTGTCTCTGCTCCTGTGCATGGTGACCCTTGTCCCTTCACCCTTGTGACAGACTTGGTCCTCTGTGGCAGTAGCGGGAGACAGGGAGAGTAGCTAAGAAGGGGGCTCACATCATGTCCGTGATACTCCAGTCTCCAAGACTACTCCAAGCCTTGCTGCTCAATGTATGTTCTGGGGAGTCATCGTCATCACCTGTGAGCTGGTTAGAGATGCATAATTTCACCCCTACCCCAGACTTACTGAACTGAAATATAAACTTTAATAATGCAGTGATTCATTTGCACGATGATATTTGAGAAGCACTGTCTAGGATTTCCCCCCCCCATGCAATGAGGGTGACAAGCAGGGCAGGTGAAGTAATGTGCATCTGTGAGCACTTGGCTGATATTTTGTCTGGTTTCAGACCATGACCATGGTCATGGACCATGGAGGAAAATGCAGGTAGATAGCATATGTATGTGAGATGCAATCAAGAATATGATCTTGGTCTGCCGCTTTTATTGAATCCCCAAGTCTTTCTCCATATTATCTTCAATCTCTGCCCTCATCTTAAACCTTTCCCAAACTGTATCCCAGTATTTCCAAGGCGGAACCAGCAGACTATGGGTTACTCTGCCCCTAATTATTGCACATTTACCTTCACATAGATTTTTTTCATATTATAATTAACATGAAAAAGTAGCTCCCGAAATGGAACAACTAAGAATGGTACTCAGTCTCTGATTTTCAGTAGACTGTAGCCTCCCTTCATTTGACTGAACAACAAAAAGTTCAGTTTCCTCTTCTGGCCACAAGAATATAAAGACTCTGTAGCTATATCCTCTTTATACATCCTATCCACCAAGACATGCTCCCTCAACGCTCTTCAATTAGTCTCTCTCTCTGCTGTTGTTCTAGAAAGACTATTTCCAAATTTACATGACTGCATAATTAAATCTTTACAAGTTCTTGAACTAAATATATTTTATATGCTTATCAATTAGCCAAATGCACTTCCCTCATTCAGAAAAAAAAATAGATTTCCCCACTGATCATTCTGCACACCAGTACACGTGCCTCTTTTATCTTTAGACTCTATTCTCTTTGAGAACAGGACCATGGATGAGCTGACACCTAGTAGGTATGCTTAGGAAATTTGTCTTACATGAGTGACTAAGTAGGACCCTTGGGCCCAGGGAGTCTGACTTTTTCATCTCCATATCCCTAAGGTCCTGGCACAGAGTAGGTGTTATAATTAATTTTGAATGAATGAGTGGACAGCAAGAGCCATCAGTTGTTCAGCCTTTGCCTGCAGGGATCAGAATGGCTCTCTAGATTAAATTACACGAGAAAAAGTTCAGGGAAGCAAACAAAGCAGAAACCTTATTTCATGCATATTATCATACTGCTCTTTTCATTCAGTGTAAATAAATAAAAGGGGCTAGTTCCAACAATGGAACTGTGAAAATACCCAGAGATGCATATAACAAGTCTACCACTACCACTCCCTAGAAATAAATTCATCTGGCCGAGCTATTTATTTCAGACTCACTTTTTTTTTTTTTCAAAATAAGTCTGCTGTCCTCCATACAAGTCAGGAGAGTGTGCCTGCTTTATCTTTAGTTTCTGGTAGTTTCTCTGCTTGTCTCCGTTTGTCTCTCTTTGTGCTTGAATCTCTCAGGGCTTGTCAGTTACAAGCAACAGAAACTAATTCTGGATGACTTAAACAAATAAGTGATCAATTAGAAGAAATATGGGACGGCTCACGGCTTTGAGAGAAGTGCTTGAGAACTTCACTTTAGAAAAGAAAGACACCAGGGAAGTTTCAGAGAACCGAAACTAAAGGGGTCTTTTTAACATGCTCTCTCATTGAGATGGCTGAGCCTCAACCATTTTCCACTAGTAGGTCACTCAGCTCAAGATTTAAATCCCAGCAACAGGGTGTGAGATTAGCCTACCTTGGGTCACATGTTCATTCCTTGGCCAGGGAAGGATAGAACACCCGGTTTGCCGAATTGATCAAGACTGCATCAGAACAACAGATAATGTGATAGGCAGAATCATGGTCCCAAAGATGTCCACATGCTAATCCCAGAAACCATGAATATGTTATGGCACATGGCAAGGGGGAATTAAAGAATTAAAGCAGATCAAATTAAAGTTGCTAGTCAGTGGAATTTAAGATAAGGAGATTATCATGGGTTATCCAAGTAAGCCATTGTAATCCCAAGGGTCCTTTAAATGTGGACAAGGTAAGCAGACAAGGGTCAGAGTGAAATATAATAAGAAAAACTCAGCCCGCCAATGCTGGTGTTCAAGATGTAATAGGGCCGTCAGCCAAAGAATGAAGGCAGTTTCTAGAGGCCGTGAAAGGAAAAAACAAAAACAAAAACCCCCCCAAAAAACAAACAAATAAACCGATTCTTCCTTAGAAAAGTATGCAGCCATTTTGACACCTTATATTAGTCCTGTGAGGCCCATTTGGATTTCTGACCTCAAGATACACAATATAATAAAGTTGTGGGGGTTTTTCTGTTTGTTTGTTTTTTAAGATTTTATTTATTTATTCGACAGAGAGAGAGATCACAAGTAGGCACAGAGGCAGGCAGAGAGAGAGGAGGAAGCAGGCTCCCTACTGAGTAGAAAGCCCGATGCGGGCCTCGATCCCAGGACCCTGAGATCATGATGTGAGCCGAAGGCAGAGGCTTTAACCCACTGAGCCATCCAGGTGCCCCAAAGTTGCATGGTTTTAAACCACACATTTGTATGGGAGTTTGCCATAACGGCAGTAAGATACAGATGCAGATTATCAATCAGAAATAGCAACAACACCACATGTCTAAAACAGGGTTGGCCTATAAATGTTTGTTTCCATACCGGGCTTTTAATGAAAAGCTTGGTGTTTGCGATGCACTCAGGGGTAGTTCTGTTCCAAGATCTAGCACAGAGGAGGTGATTGATGCATGTTGGCTTCCTAAATTGATAGACAGTGAGACTTTCTTGCTCTTGGCTCTTCCTGTTGTGGTGTTCAGTGGATCGCAGAGGTGTTCTGTGCCCATTGTTCTAGAACTTTATGGTGGAACGCCAACGCGTGACTTCCCACAAAGAAAGGGCTCCACAGTCCCTGCTTCTCAGAGGGCCTTTAGATAAGGCAAAACCATGTTCCGTAGTACCAATTCCATCCAGTACAAGCTCCAGCGAGCAGAGATACGTGGCGCTCTGGAAGGGTCCAAACCTGATGTCCCAGGATGTTTGCCAGTCTTCTCTGGAGCACGAGAAAATATTGTACTTGATGATCGTTCATTTTGATTACACGTCTGCTCCAGGGAGTATGGTACTTTTTTCCTGCAATGTTTGGGAACGCAGCATCTCTGGGTATTGGTCTATGCCCATCAGAAATCAGTGTTGTGATATAATTACATTTTTACATTTGCAAAGCAGATGGATCATCAACGAGCAGGTGGCTGAAGCTCCTGTTTCAAATAGAGGCAACAGATATGAAGGCTGGGCTGGGGGTGGGGGATTGAAATCTCTCCTCTATTCTCAGATAAGAGCCATCTAGTTTGTGCCTATGATGCTTTTGTAAGGAGGTTAGCAGGGAGGTACACACAGAGGCTCAGGAAGGGAAATTCATATTTATTAAGCACCTACTATGTATTGGGTTCTTTCCATGCTTATCTCGTTTAGTCTTTACAACAGACCTAAGAAGTCAGTTTTGATTGTCCCCATTTTATAAGTGAGAAGACTGAGGCTCCAGGAAGCTCAGGTAGGAGCCAGTAGATACCGAGCTGATGTGGTAGCCATTAATGCTCGCTGTCTGTCAAACTGTTCCAGTTCTGAGCATATGAGAATTTCCCTGGTCTCTCACCTTCTCAAAGCATGATTCCCTTGCTCTGACCTTTGACTGTGGGCATGTGACTTGTTTAGGAAAGCGACCTGGGAGTGGAAATGAAGTATGTCTCTTCTGCACACGAAGCCATGACATTTAGGAGGCACTGCGTGTCTTGTCACGTGCTTTCCCCCCCCGCACCCCCCCATCGTGGTGAGAGGCAGTGTTCTGGGCAGCGGCTACTCCATTGGCTGGGTCTTGGCAGTGAGGTTCTTACAGAGCAGATCCCCCAGCCAGTGCATGAGAGATGTGAATCAGGAGTGAGAAATAGATCTTTGTTTTAAGGCACTGAGATTTTTGAGGCTGTTTGTACCTACCCCTGGGTGACAGTGCTAGGGAGAATATCTGGAATTTGACCACTTCTTCATCTGGCTTTCCTTCTGCCTGGCACCAAAGCAGACTTGGTTTCTTTTCTTTTTTTTTTTTTAAAGGTTTTATTTATTTATTTGACAGAGAGAGAGATTACAAGTAGGTAGAGAGGCAGGCAGAGAGAGAGGAGGAAGCAGGCTCCCCGCTGAGCAGAGAGCCCGATGTGGGCCTCGATCCCAGGACCCTGAGATCATGACCTGAGCCGAAGGCAGGGGCTTTAACCCACTGAGCCACCCAGGTGCCCCCAGACTTGGTTTCTTATTCATGATCTGTGTAGAGTTACGCCTTTGTGGGTTTTTTTTTGGGGGGGTGGGGGTGAAGGGGTTGCCCATGATTCTTGATTCAGTGGGGTCTGTGAAGGCAGAGAGGGTTACATCATTCTCACATTGTTTCATAAGGATTGTTTCTGCCTCCCCAAGAAGCGTGCAGGGATGGGGACTCTGTCTCTTTCTCCATATCTCTTGGGGTGCTCAGGATGGCTCTTGTCATAGCTGTCGAGGACTAGTACAGCTGGTAGCTGTTACCAGGACAGATCAAAATGGTTACAAAGACAATGAAATAATGGAACGGGATGCAGTGGAATGGAATGGATTGAGAAAGTGGAAGAGCTGGAGGTGCCCTGGAAGTAGATGAGGGAAGAATGGATCAAACTGGAATCCAGTGGAATGAGTTGCAGTGGACTGGGATGGAATGACTGAGCACAGATTAGCTTGTAGTGAAATTCATGGGAAAACATGGAGGGAGACATTTGGATAGAATGGAATGGAATGAATTGGCTAGAACAGAATTATTTATTGCATTAAAAACACAGATCGGGCTGGAAAGCCTTTTCTTCTAGTCTTTTATTCCTACCCACCGCCCCCAACCTTCTTCCCTGCCCCAGGGATTATTTTTGTTACCGTAAGTAGTCAATATGCTGTTGAGAAAATGCCATTGTTGAGAAGACATCTCCTCTCTGAGGGAAATAATTTCGATCTCCTCATTAGCTCTACCACACTGCTCCAGGGATGGCCTCTGGCCTTTCATGGTGTGGATATATGTGCGTGCAACACACACACACACACACACACACACACACACACACACACACGAGCACAGGAGTAGGGGATGACCCTCGCTGGTATACCCACACTGTAGCCTTCAAACCAGCCAGCCATGACTAGCCCTGGGGGCACTATTGCTGGGTCCGGGGGCATTTGGCCAGTCCTCTCCTGGGGAAGTGTGTCTTACTACACACCATCAGCCTCAGCATCTCTGCCTCTTCCCCACGTCTGCTTTCCCCATGCCCCTGCTCTGCGTTCCCTGTATAGTCACAAGAGACTAGCTCTGCTTTTCCCTTCCCTCTCCAGAACGAGGGAAAGTGCTTGGAAACAGTTGCCGAGGGAGCAATCTTGTTTTTGAAAAAGAAACTGTAAAAAAATGTGTTTGCGGGGATGCCAAAGTGGAGTGAGCCTTATTTAAGTGAGTGGGGTGGTGGGAATGTGTTTACACAGCAAGAAAACACAGGCTGGGTGTCTGCTATTTCTTAAGTGGATGGTATTTTGAAAGGACTTTATGATCTGTCTTTTAATTCATTGTTACTGCTTCCAGCCCAGGAAAGTGTGCCTTCCTGGTGTTATTCATGTAGCTTGGGTTAAGCAGCAGAAAATTGACAGCCAGTCAGCCTGTGCTTACCTAACAGAAATGTGTGTATGCGCAGCTCAGGCAGAGCCAGGCCCACATGCGTAACCACTGTTGGTGGTGCACCCATAACCACTGTGAGCGTGAAGTGGGGTTGATATTTGCAACAGGCTTAGGACAGAGCCTGGCACACACTAAATGCAAATTGGTGTTAGCCCATTATTAGCTGCGTGCACGTATGTGTGTGCGCGCCATGCTGCAAACGCTCATGGGTCCGGTTGTGTACACACATAAAATTATGTCCGTGCACAACTGTACACATCAAAAGCTGGGCATACCTGGGGGATTCTGTCTGTGCACAGAATTCTGTGCACACCTTTACCTGTGCACGTGTACAACCAGATGTGTTCTCTTCTGTGCACTTGACTCCACATTGTGTGCCCCGTCCAAACATGAAAGCACAAAGGGACTGAACACTTATGGACTGTTTTTTTTTTTATACAGTAGATATATAGAAGCAATTTGCAAATTTCTTTTGGAAACCTGGCTGAGGGCTTTTCAAGCATGCTTCAGAGGATCCCCATTTAGAAACTTGCTTCTACATTCCATTCTTTCTCAGTTCCAGATGGCAAGGTTCCATCTCCTTGCTCCCATCTGAATCCTCATCTTATGTCTCCCTCACTCCCTCCCCTCCTCCTCCTTTTCCTTTCCTTTCCCTTCCTTCCTTCCTTCCTTCCTTCTTTCCTTTCTCCCTCCCTCCCTTCCTTCTTTCCTTCTATCTTTTCTCTCTTTACTAACATGCTTTATGTGTTCGTTATTGATGAAACTTGTTGGGTACTGGGTTACAAGACAGACCTGCATCTCCTTTCTTGGAACTTCTAATCTATCTTGGCATCAAGTAAATTGTTGGCTAATATGTGCGAAGCAACTTGCAGTCACAAAGCTCTGTGGCATACATTTTAATACTTGATGAGCCCAGTGCTGAAGCTCTCCCAATTCTGGAGTTAGAATATCTGGGTTCACAGCCTAGCCGTACAAGTGACTTGCTGTATGCCGACAAGTTACTTAACCTTTCTGTGTCCCACTTTCTCATCAGTTAAACAGAGATTACAGCAGTAGTACCCATTTCATAAGGTTTTGGTGAGGATCGAAAGAATTTATGCATGAAAGCCTTGCAAACAGTGTGTGGCACACATTAAGTGTTAGAGGTTTTTTCTAAAATTGTTATCCTTCTTTTGTGCACATGAAAACTGGATCAGAGAAGTTCAGTTTTACCCTTAGATAACTGTCCCTGCCTCTCAGCTGTCTTCTCTGCTTACTTTCCATCCCTGTAAGGGGGGAGCTCCCTCTCCCATCCCCTAAAACAATCAGTAATTTACTTCCTCTCCCAGTTTCCCAGGAACTGGCGGTGATCACAGATTTGGATTTTGTTCTAAGATGAGACTTTTAGAAATCACTGCTCAAGGTCCAGCAAGCCCCCATCCCTCTGTCTGGTCTCATTGTGCTTCGGCTTCTACTCATCTCTGGGGTCTCATTTCCTCTAACACGGGCTCCTCAGTGAGTCTGAAACAGGATCTTTGTGTCAGGAAGTCATGGTGTTGAGGTCAACTTCAGGACACTAGGAAGAACCAGGGGATTGCAGGCCAAACCTTTAGGTCCCAGTCACTTCTAGGCTGGGCAGTAACCTCTCCTCTCTCTGCTTCATCTACAAAATGGGGTTTGAGTTTTTCCAGCATTTCCCCTCAGAACAGTGTAAGAAATAGTGGGGGAAGCATGGGCTCTGCCTTCAGACTGACCAGCATCCAAATCCCAGCTTTGTTCCTCCCTGACTGTGACTGCTAGTCTTCTCCAAGGCTGAATCAGCCTGAGTTCTTAGTTGCAAGCAGAAGGACCCTACTCTGAATGATTCCAGCAGAAAATGGACTTATTGAAAGGATATTAGGTTGCTCATAGAATTTCCACAGTGTCTGGAAAACTAGCTTGGAAAATGAGCAGAGGCAAAGGGAGATATGGCAGCCAGAACTGCCATGCCACGGAAGCTGACCTGTGAGGACCCTGCCGTTGCCACCACGGGACACTGGATGTTGTCACAGAGTTTCTGCTCCTGGGATGGCTTCTTCACCATCCCTTTTTCTTGTGCCAAGAGCTCCCAATTCAAAGTCTATGACTGATGCATCTGATTGGCCAAGCTTAGGTCACATGCTCTTGCCTGAGTGACAGGGGAGGCTGGAAAGCACGCTTCGGTCTTTCCAGCTTCTGGGACGTAGACTCCATTTCTCTCCAAGACTCCTAAGATGGGGAGCTCCCCAAACATAGGAAGAGGGCAAGAAAATGTTTGAAATGATAAAACAAAAACTCAACCAAACACTGTCAATTACACTATGATTCCTCCACTGTAAAACTGGGAAAACAAGACTCACCTCTAAGAATTCTTGTGACGGTTACGCAAGTGAATCCTTGTGAAGTGCTTCGGCGTCATACCCAGCATATTATAGGCTCTCAACAAAAACACCTGTTTCCTGTCTCTTTCTCTAGAACCTACTTCAGGGCCTGAGTTTCAGGGGTGGTTCCCGGAAGCCTGTCCTTTCCTCGCCGTGTAAGTGGTAGAGGCTGCCTTGGTCTGTGATGCTGAGTGGTCTCCAGACCCCCAGTGGTTCGTGGAGCCTCCTAAGAAGAGAGCCTAGTACTGTCCAGTTCTGGGACGGAGTTCAGGATTGGCAACGGTCCTGTTGCCTTGCCTAGAACAAGTAAAATTTCACTCTGGATATTGAAAGAATGGACGTGAGTGGCTCTCGGTTCATGAATCAGAGCATCCTTGGAGCATATGCTTTTCTCTTGGTGAACATTTGCTACGTTCCTATGCTAGCAAAGCCATCCTTGCATCGGTTAGCTAGAAGTAGCCTCCTTTAGAGGAGAATATAGGCTCACAGAGATGCCCAGATCATTTTCCTCCCTCCAAGACCCAGAGCTGGGTCTGTCTCCTGGGTGAAGCTCCCCATGACCATTCAGTCCCTAGAATTCTCTCTCTTCCATGAATACTCTTGTAGTTCATATTATTCTTTCTTTTTCACTCTTTAAAAAAAAAGATTTTGTTTACTTACTCGAGAGAGAGCAAGTGAAAGAGAGAGCATGAGCAGGTGGCAGGAGGGGCAAAGGGAGAGAGAGAAGCAGACTCCCCTCTCAGCAGGGAACCTGATGTGGGGCTCCATCCCAGAACCCTGAGGTCAGGACCTGAGCTGAAGGCAGACGATTCACTGACTGAGCCACCCAGGTGCCCCTTCTTCTCACTCTTTTTCTTCCTCCCACAATTAGTCACTGAGGGCCTACTATGTGCCAGCGCTAGAGATAAACGGGATATTAAGGCAAGCATGTTATCTACTCTCAGAGAATGTTCATTCCAGTGGAGGAGAGAGAAAAAAAACAAGAAATAAAATAATTTCATATTGTGGAAGGTAAGGGCTAGGTAGATCTTCAAACAGTGACATCAGGGAAGCTTCAGAAACTTCATGTGTGGACGTCGGTGGGGTGCCTTCCAAGGAGAGAGAGTTCCAGGTCAAGAGAACCATGGGTGCAGAGGCCCAGGTAGATGTGAGCTGAGGTATTCTGGGTGTAGGTAGAGGGTGAGTCTGGCCAGAGCCCAATGAAGGGAGGAGAGGATGACATACAGGGTTCAGTTAATAGTAGTTGGTATCTTCGTTTGTTAAATCAGGTTTTCTGCAATCAAGCATGTCTCTTCTACTTTTTTTTTTTTAAAAGATTTTATTTACTTATTTGACAGAGAGAGATTACAAATAGGCAGAGAGGCAGGCAGAGAGAGAGGAGGAAGCAGGCTCCCTGCCGAGCAGGGAGCCCGATGTGGGCCTCGATCCCAGGACCCTGAGATCATGACCTGAGCCGAAGGCAGAGGCTTTAACCCACTGAGCCAGCCAGGCGCCCATGTGTCTTCTACTTCTTAATAGAAGTACTGTATAGAGTGTACTGTTCCCTGAAGAACTACTCAGGTGGACACTTGTTGATTGACATTAGTTTCTCCCCCACCCCGTTGTGTGTTATGTTGCATAGATGGTCCTGGTCCCTCCAAGTGTTATTTCCTGCAAAACAGTGAAGCCAAAAGGAGAAGACCACGGGGTCCTACAGGGCTTTACGGGAGTGCATCTCGTACAAGTTGGGTCATGTTTTGCCCATGTTGTTAAATCAGGAGGCCCAACCCCAGGCACTGGGTATGAGGAACAAGGTCTAATGAGAGAATTCTAGTATGTGCTCTTCAGGGATGGTTTTTATACCTCCTCGGGCTCAATTTAAATATACGGCCCTCTGAACCTTATACTTACCAAACTCCTCCATGCACATAGATCTGTCAGAACTCTTCTGTTAGGAACATTCTGACAGGAGGGAAATGATGATGTCTCCCTGAAGCCTCCTAATTCTGCTGCTTCTGGCTGAGACAGGGTAGGCGAGAAATCAACGCTCTTCTTTTCAGACTGGTTGGCTTCAAGGGAACAGTAGATTCTCGGCCTCGGGGTAGATCCTGGCTTCAAATGACCCTGGTTTCTTTCCCTAGCCCCATTTCCCATGACGAGAGAAGCTGAAAGGTTGGCACTTGAGCCAGAGCTTTACAAATAATTTGCTGAAAAAGGCAAACCCTGGTGAGAGCCCAAAACATATGTATTTCAAAGGAGCCATAGAAATTCACAGACTTTTCTGTTCTGGATGACTCCAGGGAGTTGTGAACAGAGAGAATTATAGACTGTGGGGGACTCCAGGCTGTCTAGGGCTCTTTGAGATGTCCCTGGAAAATTAGACCATCCAACG
Organism: Ailurus styani; assembly: GCA_002007465.1. Lineage (NCBI taxonomy): Eukaryota > Metazoa > Chordata > Mammalia > Carnivora > Ailuridae > Ailurus > Ailurus styani. The sequence goes on along the minus strand of LNAC01000023.1, from coordinate 2,402,811 downwards.
ATGGTCAAAAGTCAAGGGAGGATGGGCTTCGGTACGTTGATGGTCAATCATCTTTGTGAGATCGCTGAGGATCTCTCCCCTAACCACTCAGGCCTTCGTGTCATCAGACTCCGGTGCCCACATGGGTACCCCACATGGACCTGGACCCTGGCACCCTCTCAAATCTGTTTTTTCCTTCTAAACAATTTCTCCCCCCCCAACTCTCTCTTACTCAAGTGTAATTTTTTAATATGTGTTATATTAGTTTCAGGTATACAATATAATGATTCAACAATTCAATATATGAATCGGTGCTCATCATGATAAATGTATTCTCAGCTTCTCTTAACCTATCTCAAGATAGTTTTCTGACCAGCTTCTGAAGCAGTTCATTAACCCTTTCCACTTTGGCCTTCACTTTTGGCACTTTTCCCATCTCAACTTTGACTGACCCTTTATAGTTAAGATGCCACATCCATACGGACTCAAATGAATTTTTCTGTCCCAGCCATCTTGAGTGGAGCTCCTGTGTTGGCCCAGATCTTTAAGACCAGGATCCAGGCAGTGATGAGTTTTTCTTGTCTTTGTATATTCCAGCCTCATTTACAGGCAGTGGGTTTTTTGGATGCCAACCACATACATGGCAAAGTTATGGGTGGGCTGGAGTTGGAGAGTTTGGAATCTGCCTTATAAGCAAAACCCATTTGTGGGTATTTTTCCTACCAGGCCAAGAAATGGGTGGGGGGTACTAAAGATTTGTTTCCTTGGAGACTTTATACTGGGGAATGGGAAAATGTGATGGCAGTGGTAGATCTCAGATGAGGCTGCCAGGAGATGAATTAGCCCATATGGCTCTCAACATTCTCAAGTACTCAATATAAGGTTTGGTAAAAGCAACCAAGAGGGTGGGTGCTTGGAAGCGGGTAGGAGAGAGCTTTTTCTTTTCTTTTCTTTTAAAGATTTATTTATTTATTTATTTGACAGAGAGAGAGAGAGAGAGAGAGAGAGAGAGAGAGAGAGAGAGAGAGAGCACGCATNGAGAGAGAGAGAGAGAGAGAGAGAGAGAGAGAGAGAGATTACAAGGAGGCAGAGAGGCAGGCAGAGAGGGAGAGGGGGAAGCAGGCTCCCTGCTGAGCCGGGAGCCCGATGCGGGGCTCGATTCCAGGACCCTGAGATCATGACCTGAGCTGAAGGTGGAGACTTTAACCCACTGAGCCACCCAGGCGCCCCAAGAGAGAGCTTTTTCTTGGAGACAAGGACTGTGCATATCAGTCTTGGGTTCTTTGGGGAAGGAAAATAAATATGAAATTTTAAGATTTATGAGTGAGTGTAGAATGGTGTAATTCTTTCTTGGTAAACAGGGAAACTAGGTATTTGTTCAGCTAGAGGAATCATTAAGAAACAAATAAGTTTTGCAGGTTCCTATAGGGCTGTGAAGGAGAAACAGAGGGGCAAGGATGTTCTTTTATACCTTACATTAACATCCATCACAGTGCTGGGGTGTAGCACATATTTTTAATACATGGAACTGATCGCTGGAATGATAAACCAAATTCTATTAAAACAAATTCAAGACTTGTGGAAATTCTTTTCTGTGATGGAATCAGAGTATAGCAAATGGACTTGGAAATAACTAGGCTACTCCTGGGCCTTGACAGTGTCATATACAGGATTTTGTTGTAATGCCGTTGGCATAGAAGGTGGTTATTATCATGTAGGTCTATGATCACTGTCATAAGAAGAAATGGGTGAGAATGTCAACAAAGTAGATGCCAGAATATTTGAAAAAGACTTCAGTTGCTAGTGCTCTGGGACGGAGAGCAAATTAAATTAGTCATTACACGAAAAAATACTGATATGGGATGAAGAGGAAGTGGTTTTGAATACAGACTATTTTATCACCTTGGAGTAGTTGTCCTATCAAAAGATGGCTCTTCTCGGGCGCCTGGGTGGCTCAGTGGGTTAAAGCCTCTGCTTTCGGCTCAGGTCATGATCTCAGCGTCCTGGGATCAAGGCCCGCATCGGGCTCTCTGCTCAGCAGGGAGCCTGCTTCCTCCTCTCCCTGTCTCTCTGCCTGCCTCTCTGCCTACTTGTAATTTCTCTCTCTCTCTCTGTCAAATAAATAAATAAATAAATCTTTAAAAAAAAAAAAGATGGCTCTTCTCAAACTTAATTCTTAATGTGTTATTTAAGACATTTTCTAGAGCAGCCCACATCCTTCTTTTAAAGAAAATGTTTTAAAAGAACATGGACAGAACCTGAGTGACCTTGAACAATTCACTTAACCTACCTGAGTTTCTGTTTCATTGTCTGCGGAGAAAGCGAAGAGTGGTAAGAGTGGACATCCTTGTCTTGTTCCTGATCCTACAGCAAAACTCTGTTTCTGACCATTGAGTGTAGGGTTAGTTGAGGGCCTTTATTCTACTGAAGTATGTTCCCTCTAAATCCATTTTGTTGAGAGTTTTTCTCATGAACAGATGCCGAAGTTTGTCAAATGTTTATTGCATCGTTATTTATAATAGCCAAAGTATGGAAGCAACCTAACTGTCTCTCCATAGAAGAATGGATAAAGAATGGGATATTAATCAGCCATATAAAAGAGTGAGATTCTGCCATTTGCAACAATATGATGGACCTCATGGGTATTATGTTAAGTGAAAGTAGTCACAGAGAGAGAGAGAGAGAGACAGGTGATATGATTTCACCTCTATGTGGAAGCTAAAAAACAAATGATCAAACAAACAAAAAACAGAAACTGACTCGTAAATACAGAAGACAAACTGAGGGTTGCCAGAAGGGAGGGGGTGGGGATGGGGAAGGTGGGTGAAGGGGAGTGGGAAGGACGAGTTCCCAGGTATGGAATGAATACGGCATGGGCATGGAGGGTATGGCATAGGGAATATAGTTAATGATATTGTACTAGTGTTGCGTGATGAGAGATAGGAGCTACACTTGCGGGGAGTCTAGCATAACTTATAGACTTGGGCATCACTATGTTGTGTACCTGAAACTAACGTAACATTGTGTGTCGACTACACTTCAATAAAAAATGAGAGTAATGAATAAAAAGAAAAGAAAGCTAATAATGCTAAACTTCTAGGGTCATAGTAAGAAATAAATGAGAAAATGTATTTGGAAGTACCTACCTAGAGGCAATAAATCCCAAATGTCATTTAAGGGAAGAGAAAGGCATGATCTTCACTTGACCTTAGGAAAATTATTTATTATCTCTGAGCTAACTTTATTCTGTTTTTCAAAGTCGCCTCAGTTATTACAGATCTCTTGAATTTCCATGTGAATTTTAGATTTAGCTGGTCATTTCTGCAAAAAAGTCTGCTTGGATTTTGATTTGGAGTCCATCAAATCTATATATTAATATAGATAATTTCAACAACCTGAAGTCTTCTAAACTGTGAATACAGTGTGCTATTCCATTTATTTAGGTCCTTTAAATTTTCTCTCAGTAAGCTTTCGTAGTTTTCAGTGTACAGGACTTACACATGTTTTGTCAGATTTATCTCTAAGTATTTAATATTTTTATGCAATAGCAAGTGGTATTTTTCTTCACATTCAATTTCTAATTGTCCATTACTATTCCATAGAAATTTGCATATTGATCTTGTATCCTGTAACCTTGCTAAAATCGTTTGTTAGTTGTAATGGGATTTTGAGATAGATTCCAAAGAATTTTTTACATAGATGATAATGTTACCTAAAAATAAAGACAAATTTAAGTTCCAGTATGGATTTTTTTTTTCTTTTCTGGCTTTATTGTGCTTACTAGAGCCTCCTGTAAAATACTGAATAAAATAGTGTAAATGGATAGTCTTGTGTTGTTGCTGATCTTAGGGTAACGTGTTAGATATCTCACGGTAAAACATAATGCCAATTATCACTTTGAAGAATTCTCCTCTGTTTCTAATTTGCTGAACCAGGATTAGTAGAAGTTGGATTTTAAAACATGATTTTCCTTCATCCATTGAATATAATCATATGGCTTTTTTTTTTACTGTTACATTATGAATTACACTGATTTTTCAAATGGTCAGCTAACCTTAGATTAATGGCATGATATTTTATTTTTATATATTATTGAATTTGGTTTGTTAAAATTTTGCTGAGACATCTTTCAGTTGTGTTTATGATGGACTTGGTCTGTGGTTTTCTTTTAATGTGTTTGTCTGGTTTGGGTATCAGGGTAATGCTGGCCTCATAAAATGAGTTACAAAATATTTCTTCCTCTTCAGTTTTTTGGAAAATGTTTTGTATAATTGATAGTATTTTTTCTTTAAATGTTTCTTAAAGAACTGAAGCCATTCATTTTCGATCTTCTAATGTGAGCATTTATGCTATAATGTATCCTCTAAATACTACTTTAGCTATATCCCACATATTTGGTTTGTTGTGTTTTCATGTCTACTCAGTGCAAGTCACATTCTCATTTCTTTTAATTTTTTCTTTGATTCTTAGATTACTTAAAAGTATATTTTATTTCCCAAATATTTGGGTATTTTCCAGATAATTTCCTGTTATCAATTCCTGTTTTGAATACATGTGCTTGCAGAATATACTTTGCATATGAATCCTTTTAAAATCATTGAGATTTGTCTCATGGCCCAAAATATGTTTCATCTATGGATTGTCTTCTGTATTTCATTTTTCCTGATAAGAAATCTTCTATTATTCTTGTCTTTTTCCTCTGCATATAGTGTGTCCTTTTTTTCCTCTCTGATTTTAAGATTTTCTGTATATCATTGGTTTTCAGCAATGTGATTACAATATGCCTTGTTATAGTTTCTTCATGTTTCTTGTGCTTGTGATTTGTTAAATGTCTTAGATTTGTGGGTATGTAGTTTTTGTAATATTTGGAAAATATTTGGCCATTGATTATTCAAACACTTTTTTTTTTGGCCTCCTCTTTTACCCTCTCCCTCAGGCCCTCAGAGTCCACATATATGTGGGCCACTTGATGTTTTCCACATCTTGCAGATACTCTGTTCATGTATTTGCTGTCTTTTAAAAAAATCTCAGTGTTTCATTTGAATTGATTCTATTACTATGCCTTCCGGTTCACTGGTATTTTTTTCTCTGTTGTATAATCTGCCTTTAATCCAATTCACTCTATTTATTTTTTCTTACATATTGTAGTTTTTATCCTTAGAAGTTTTATTTGGGTTTTTTTTTATGTCTTTTATGTCTATACTTTTTTTATTTCTTCCTCTAACTTCTTGAGGATATTGAATTCAGTTATAATCAGTGGCTTAATGTCTTTGCTAATTCTAATTCTACCATTTTGGGCATTTCAATTGATTGATTTTTGTCCTCATGATAGGTCATTTTTCTTCTGCCTTTCTGCATGCCTGGTAGTTTTTAAAAAATCGAATGGCATGATCCCAGAGTCCTGGGATCGAGTCCCACGTCGGTCTTCCTGCTCAGCAGTGGAGTCTACTTCTCTCTCTGCCTCTGCCCCTGCTCATGTGCTTTCTCTGTCTCTGTCACTCACTCTATCCCTCAAATAATCCAAATCTTTTAAAAAAAAATTTGAATGGCAGACATTTAAAATATACCTGGCAAGGGAAATATTTTTTGTTTCTGTGAATATTCTTGAGATTTTTCTCTAAGATGCAGATACGTTACTTAAAACAGCTTTATTCTTTTGGGTATTGACTTCAGGTTTTGTGACTTAAGATCATAGAAACATTTATTCTAAGGACACTCCACCCAGTGTCCCCTGGTTTATGAGATTTTCCACTGTGACGGTGGTAACAGGAACGATTCCTATTACCTATTCCTATTCCTATTCCAGCCCTGAGTGAGCTGTGGGAATCATTCCTCCCAATTCTTTCAGGTGGGCCTTCCCCAGCCTTATGCAGTTTCCCCACAAGCATGCCTGTCATAGGCTAGGCACTGTGCTGTGTTTTCTTGAGGAAATGTTAGTAGAAGCAACACCGAGAATAAAAATACTAATATTTATTGAGTATATACTATATGCCAGATACTGTTCTNTGTTAGTAGAAGCAACACCGAGAATAAAAATACTAATATTTATTGAGTATATACTATATGCCAGATACTGTTCTAAAGTGTTGGGGGGCGCCTGGTGGCTCAGTGGGTTAAAGCCTCTGCCTTCGGCTCAGGTCATGATTTCAGGGTCCTGGGATCGAGCCCCGCATCAGGCTCCCTGCTCAGCGGGGAGCCTGCTTCCCCCTCTCTCTCTGCCTGCCTCTCTGCCTACTTATGATCTCTCTCTCTCTGTCAAATAAATAAAAAAAAATCTTTTAAAAAAGTATTTGGTTTTATTTCAATTTTTAATTTTTAAAATAAGGTATAAGATAAATGTTTTGGGCGCCTGGGTGGCTCAGTGGGTTAAAGCCTCTGCTTTCGGCTCAGGTCATGATCTCGGGGTCCTGGGATCAAGGCCCGCATCGGGCTCTCTGCTCAGCAGGGAGCCTGCTTCCTCCTCTCTCTCTGCCTGCCTCTCTGCCTACTTGTAATCTCTCTCTCTGCGTCAAATAAATAAATAAAATCTTTAAAAAAAAAAAAAAGATAAATGTTTTATCTCAGATCTTACTTATCTTAAATTATTAAATCTTACTGTCTACATATCTTTAAAATGAGTAAACTGAGTCTCAGAGAAATGAATAGGCATGCTTTAAATCTCCCAGAACCAGGACAAGAATTAAGGTAGTCAGATTTCACAGAATGAAGTCATATTCTCTACAACTTAACACTTCTCTAGAACATCAGCTCAGTGTGCTATACATGCCCTAAGTGTGCTGAAGAAGACTTTGGGGAGGGGCGCCTGGGTGGCTCAGTCAGGTAAGTGTCTGACTTCTGCTGGGGTCATGATCTCGGGGTCCTGGGATCAAACCCCATGTTGAGCCCCACGTCAAGCCTTCCATTGGGCTCTGAGCTCAGGGGAGAGTCTGCTTGTCCCTCTGCCCCTCCCCATGCTTGTGATCCCTCTCTCTCTCTCTCTCTCTCAAAGAAATAAATAAAATCTTTAAAAAAAAGAAGACTTCAGGGAGTACATATATGAATTTATCCTAACTTCAATAATTTATTAGCAAAATATAACTAGCACATCAAATCTGCCATTTTATAGGTGCTACTGCTTAGAATGAAGAAAGGTAGTGATATCAGACCCGAGTTTAAGAAGACTTATTTAATAAACATTATTTAATTAGCTAATTATATAATAAACAGTGGGCAGGTTTGGCAAAAACCATGCAAGTGTCATAAGTTTAGGAAACTTTCTATTAGATTCCCTATCCCATTGCATGGTTAGGGAAACTGAGGCTGAGGCTGGCTCAGATTCCTCCGACCACGAATAGAGAAGGCGCTTTGCCCTGTCTTTGTTCTTTGTCTCAGGAGGTTCACAGCTCCACATACACCATCCCTTCCCACAACAGGCAGGAAACTGGACACATTATCATATGAAGATCCACAAATGAAGTTCTTTCTGCTGCAAATTTATTAAGATTAATTTACTTGGGTATTTGGGGGACCTATTGAGCACTTAAAAATGTTAATGGACAGCATTCCCAATAATTCATGTCAACAGATCTTTATAAAAACAGTGGGGAGCTTTTAAATTGGGCCCAAGAAACAGCTTTGGCCCCACGAGGTGGGCTCCCTACTATCTGCCACTCGGAGTCTGGAGTCTGTGATTCCCCAGCCACAGAATTCGCAGTGGGGAGCCATTCTCATAATAATAGCGATCATTTGTTAATGCCTACTGTTTAGCAGGAGATCGCGCTAAGGATTTTATATATGCTGCCTTCGATCTTGCAAGTGTCAGTTTTATTATCTTTCATTGCATAACCCTGTGACATTCCAGGCCCCGAGGCATGAAGGGACTTGTCCAAGACTGTGGGTTTTCTCCACGCCCCCGTCTCAACTGCAGCTGTCAGATTACTAATAGTGCTTTCGTGCTTCTGGGCTTCTGTTCTCATTTTTCCTTCTGCCCGGAGCACCCTCTAGCTCCCGCTCTATGGCACTGGCCAACTGATCCTTCATGTCTCCGCTCTTTGATAAAATATTTGGTCAAGGCATGTCCTTGCTGGGCAGCCTCAGAACGTTCCCTTTGCTATGGGATCAGGTGTGTGCTCTTTAGCATGGCCAACAAGGTAGGATCGGCGAGGCCTTTCCTGGTCTCTTCTTCTAGTAAAAGCCCTCTCCCCTTTCCCTACACATTCCCTGCCTGGTTTTCTTGCTTTGCTTTTTCTCCATAGCCTCAGTAACTGACATTATACACCTGTGTGTTGTGCTACCTTTTCCCCTTACTACCCTTACCCTCTGGCGGGTCTTTTATCTGCTGCTTTGTCCCCTGGCACATCCCCCAAATGGTGCAGAGCAGCTGTCAAAATGAGAACAAAAGAAAGGTCATCGAATGTGATGAGAGGGAGGCTAGTGATGATCTTCAGGAGTTGGTTCTGGGCAAGGAACCCAGACCATGACGGAGAAAATGGGAGAGTAGAAGAAGCAACAGGACGGAGAAAATGGGAGAGTAGAAGAAGCAACAGGTAGAATACTGTATTAAGAGTATTGTTGCTAGGAGAATACTCTCCCATTCTTATTTTACGTTACTTCTGAGCATTGGCGCAGTGGCCCACTCCCTTCATCCCTTGACACTCTTCCTCTGTCTCATTTCTTAGATGTTCTGTGCTGCTCTGTCTGCTTTGAGTATGACTTCTTGCACTTCCGTGGCTGATGGCTTGTCATTATTCAGGTCTCATTCACATGTCCCCAATAACCATGTTTTTTAGTTTCTGTACTTGATGCTTTGACATCTCGTGACCTTGCTGGATCTTGCTGGGACTGCCCATCCCAGGGTTAGCCAATTCTTAGAGATGGCGAGGACTTGTCTCAAGTGTGTCTTTCATATGCAGACCAACCAATCCAGAGCCCGTACTCCCAACCACCTTTCTTTTAAGGTTCTTACACCACTCATTGTTCCTCTACCTTGATCCCCCAGGTTTCCATGCTGGACAACTCGGATAGCTCCTATGCCCTAGAGCCCACCAAAATCACTCCAAGTAACCATTCCTAAGCCTGCTTGCCCTGCCTCTTCCATTCCTCGCCACAGAAACCTCAGCTCTTGTCCATGTCCCTCCCTTGCTTCTCCCTCTGCCTCCTGACTCACCCTGATGCTTCCCCATGCGCCTCCCCATGGTGCGGTGTGCCCCCTCCTCTTGCGATCTGTGAGTACATAAGCTGTCATTTCCGTGCTAATCATTTCCTGATCTCCTGATCTGTTGGCCCTGCCATACCTAACTAAAAACAAAACCTAAATTTTAAAATGATGTCATCTTCCCAGAGAGCCATTTGCAGACTACCTGTAGTTCTTAATCTCAGCGAACTTGGTTTCCCTCGTGAAAGTACCCTAGATTGTAATTATTTAGTCTGCGTGTTCATTTGTCTTATTATCTGTCTTCCCCCACCAGGTTCTTGGAGGGTATTTTAGACAGAGAGTTAAATCAGGAGTTAAATCAGCTATCTCTTGCTCTCTCTCTTTCTCTGTGTATAATCCATGTAGTAGAAGTTTCAGTTCAAAAGCCAGCAAGCTCAAGACCCAAGAAGGGCCGATTTTCAGTTTGAGCCTGCAGGCAGGAAAATACGGATGTCCCAGCCCAGTATCAGGCAGGTGAAGTCCCCTTTACTCAGCCTTCTGTCCCGTTCCGGTTTTCAGTTGATTGGATGAGGCCTTCCCACACTGGGGAAGGTTGATCTGCTTTATCCTGAGTTTACGGATTCAAATGTTAGTCTCATCCAGTCATACCCTCACAGAAACACTTAGAATTACGTTTGACCAGATGTCTGGGCATCTTGTGGTCCAGTCCAGTGGACACACATCAAAGAGCCAGATCCATGCCTGCCTTGCTTGCTCTTATATCTCTGGTGCTTTGCATACAGGCAGCGTTTAATAAAACCTGTTGAATGCATGCAGAAGGACGAGAGAGACATAGGATCATTCTTTGCGAAGGGGTCTGGTTAGGTGAGGCTGGGCTATACAACAGGGACGAATAAACCTGGAAACTCAGCAGCTTAAACAATAAACCCTTATTTCTTATTTACACAACTCTATAGCGTACTGGGCAGGCCACTTCTATCTTGTGGCAATCCATCCTAACCTGTAGCTTCTAAAATTGTCACAGCAGTGACCTGGAAGTAGCTTGCATCACTTCCGCCAACATTCTATTGGTCAACCTTTCATCACGTGGTCCCAAGTCTACCAGCAAAGGAGTCTGGGAAATGTAGTCTTCCTCTGTGCCCCAGTGCCATGAACTGCCAGTCGTCGTCTGTCGATGTGACACCATGAAAGGGAAGAGGGTGTCTTTGACGAGGCTGTGAACCACTGCCATGGAGAAAGCTGTCCAGGAAGCAGTGAGAGATTGGAAGCCGCTAGAGATCTTGGGTTTGCTCTCGATCTCGTCAGCACCAAGCTTCTCTTTTTTCCAACATCCCCTGAGAGCCTAGGAGCCTAAGATGTGAAATTAGAAAGGCATGATTCCCATCCACTTCTGCCATTGACTGGCTTGTGTGGCTTTGGGCACATCCCTTGCCCCCTCTGAGCCCCAGATTCTTCACCGGAAGGAGTGGGCATCAACAGGGGCCTGTAGGGTTGATGTGCAACTGACACCAACATCTCGCTCAGTGACTGTCATCCTTATAGTTGTCATTTTTATCATCTTGGTCATTACTCTGAAACCTACTGAGGCACGGATCCTACCTAGCCAAGTGGAAGCAGCTTCCAGGTTTGGGATTTCCAAGTTCTCACATATGGTGGCCCCACGAAGGACCTCACACCTGGTTTGGATAAGGGAGATACCTGTGCAGGGTTTGGCCACTTCTCTGTCTTACAGGTGCCGTGCCCCTCGTGGCTCCCAGCTCTAGTCAGGAGGTCAATTGCAATGCAACCCTTTTCCAGGGTAATAAGTTTTTAATGTAGACACAATTAGTGAATAAGCAGTTGATTAGTTCATTATGAAAATACCGAAAACAACACCATTTGTGGTGGCAGAAGCTCTGCGAAGACAGATTCACTCCTTCCTTTTCATTTCATCAGTTGGGTCAGAGTGCCAGGAAAGTTAACATATTTTACCACAATATTAAAGCCCTTTTAACACTGAAAGGCCATTATGTGAGGGAAAAAATTTCCCTCTCTGGGGTATTAATTAGAGAAAGCCTAAAAAAATCATAATCTCATTAAATTCCTCTCTTATAAAGCCATTTTCATAAGGAATCCTTAATGTGAGATGCGGACGGGAAAACGCAACTCTGGCTGAAGAATTTATGAATAACGCTGAGCTGCTGATCCATCCTTTTTAAGGGGGAGAAAAAACAAAACAAAACAAAACATTTCATCAGATTCCTGGCTTCGGATTTCTAAAACAATTACAAGCAGCCTGGGCCAGAAGTCAGGGAGTAATGTAGTCTTTGAGGCCCCGTCTCCAGCCTCCCCCAAAACTAATGATGACAGATGATTAGTCTGGGTGGGAACTTAAGCTCTGTGTCCCAGCCCTGAATCACTCTCTTCTCTTGGGGTTTTCCTGAGTTGCACTGGGTCTCTGGCTGGCATTTTAATCTAGTTCTGAATTATTAAGCACGTAGTTAAAAATATAGCCATACTCCAATATGTACTCCTTTGTTCATGTGTTCATCCCTGTAGTAAATATCTCCTGAGCTACTGGGCCTGCCATATACCGTGCTTGGTGCAGGGGATATAGTAGCGGATGGAGTGGTCCTGAACTTGGATGCTTCTGGTGTAACAGAGGGGCTGTATGTTAATCGATACATCTCTGAGACTGGTGAGAAATTGCAAATGGGTCGATGGAATGGATGAGGGAGGGATGCAGTGCCAACAGTGAATAACAGGGTATGATGTTGGCAGGGAGGGTCAGGTAAGGCTCCCCATGAAACTGACATGCACAGAGGGAGGGGGCTTTACCCAGTTGGGCCGAGTGGGTGAATGGGGGTGTTCCTTGATGAGGAAGCAGATTTGCAAAGGTCTGCTCAAGGAGAGAAAGAACAAAGGATATCTGGGGAGAGGAAAAGAGGCCAGGTGACCAAGAGAGGGAGCAGGGGGGAGGTGGGACAGATGGGTGGAGCTGTGCAGGACTGTCCCCTTTACCCTAAAAGACTGGAAAAATCATTGGAGCATTGCAGAAGGTGACATGGGCATTTTACAAATACGTGTACACACAGACACATACAATACAGTAAATGAAGATGCATCATTACCTGCACGATGTTGAATGAATTGCTTTCTCTCTCTGATCTGTTCCACGTGGATTAAATGAGGCTAATAATGGGACCCATCTCTAGTTTTACAGTAGCTGTTTTATGAAGTAATCCAAGTGCAAATGCTTCTCCTAGCGGCTGGTATGCTATGTGCAGGAAACTTTTTCTTTCTAAACTAACTACCTTCCTTCCTTCCTTCCTTCCTTCCTTCCTTCCTTCCTTCCTTCCTTCCTTCCTTCCTTCCTTCCTTCCTTCTCTCCCTCCCTCTCCCTTGTTCCCTCTATTCTTCTGCCTTCATCAAGCTAATTTACTCTGCTTCTTTTAACTTCTAGGACACTCAGGTCTATTTCAAAAACAAAACAAAACACAGGGGACTCTGCTTTGCTCACTGTACTTATTAACTCGATTAATCAGTGCGTCTGAAATGGGCGTTAACCTTATGCCTGGTTCTGCAGAGATGACCAGGTAGCAGAATGTCCCCAGTTATAACACCTGTGCATCTGCACGGCCGGAAGTGCGTAAGAAGCCCTTACTTAAACAAACAGGTGGCCTTAGGAACAGACGACTGCCTGGGAGCCAGGTAACCCGCTGATTGCTCTTTCTCGGGGGAATTTGCTATGGAACCCAGCCATTAGTCACGGCATCGAATCACCGTGCGGAGCCAGTCTGAAGAGGCACAATCATCTTGATTATGGTTTTGACTCTTCTCCCTTCTTGTGGCACCATCCATGGCCCCTCAGGCCCCCCTTTTCTTTTGTGAAATAATAATGAAAACACCAGCCTTTCACTACCACCTTCATGCTGGCGAGAACATCAGTCATTGAGCCTGCCAGCGCCAATCTGAGCCTGTTTTTTCTCCTGCCTGTTGAGGCTCATAGAAAAGTGCTAAAAACAATCATATGACTTAATGACAATTCACTTATCCTGATGGTTTCTTCTTCTTCCTTTCTTTTCTTTTTTTCTTTTTGGTAAATAATCTTGATGTAAATTCCTGGTGGGCCATGAGAGAGGAGGCGGGTTTTAATGAACTGGTGATGAAGTGGAAATATTTTGAAATGCTGAAAAATGTATTTTGCTTGTCACCTAATTACTTATCTGCTGCCTAATAGCACATTCCATAATATCTTACTTCCCGATCTGTTCATCTGGCAATAAAAATTCTTCCTTGTGATTGCCATGTGCTCCCAAATAAAGACCGGTGCATTAGCAACCAGACACATAACGATGCTTTAATGACCTGATAACGTCTTTTCTTCTGGAATGGAGAAAGGGTTTTCTTATTTCACTGAAAATTCATTTTCTTCTCCAAGTGAATATTATTTGAGAGGGAACTGTTATCAGTCAAGAGATGAACACACAGACACACACACACACCAATCCAGAAAAAAAAAGGTTAAATTAGCACCACCAGCATTTTTTGTTACTTTTATCTTAACAAGGCAACCTAAACACACAGCAGTGTTGAATGCTTCCCAGAAGAACAAAAAATTTTGTATTTTTTGACAATTTATTTTGGAAAAGCGCACTGTGGGAATGGCGTGCACATGTGTGTGCCACACAACACATGCACCCTACATAAGCATTTTCCTACGTACGGATCCAGTTTATCCTACATGTACGAAGTTTCAGACCCTGTGCTGCACAGTAGCGTGTAAAGGACAGGAGGACATTGTTTCCGCCCTCATAGACCTCACCGTCTAGATAGCTTTTCTCAACAGGGGGTAATTTTGCGGTCCTGTCCTTGCTCCTCACCCCGGGGAAAGGGGGTAAGGTCTGGAGACATTTCTGGTTGTCACAACTTCGTGGGGATATGCTACTCCATGTGGTAGATAGAGGCCAGGGCTGCTGATAAACATCCTACAATGCCCCGCACAGTCCCTGCTCAAAGAGTGATCCCGATCATTGAATGAGCCCAAGATGTCAGCTATGCCAAGATAAGAAACTGTGGCCTAGCATAAAGGATAAATGAAATATTCAGCAATTACACTGGAGTCTGACAAGTGGATTCTATGCCAGAGGGAGCTTAGAAGGCTGTCAGACCCAAGGGCACGTGACCCAGTTTGGGAGTTCAGGGAAGACTTCTTGGAGGAGGTGATGGCTATACTGTCTTGAAAGGAGAAAAGACATGGACTAGAAAAGGAAATGGGAAGAAGATACTCTGGAAAAGACCGTACTGACTGGGAAGCTAGAGTCATGGCGGAGCCCACACGCTGGCTCATGGTGTGGCCTTAAATACGTCACGTCACCTCCCTGGGCCTCTCCCCTCCACCGTAAAATGAGTGAAGGAAGGAGTGATTTCCGAAGTCCTTTCTACCACCATGTCTATGATTCTGTGCCTCTAGCTTGCATCTATTTGCAAAATGCAGTATTTGATTTCTGCTTGGTTTTATTTTTGTCATTTTCATGGTAGGGCCTTGTCATGTGACAACTTCCAGCCTCCTGTTTGTTTACCAACAACAAATGACTTCCTCTGGGCTCAGCTTTGTGCCGGGTACCGAGAACAGAGATATTCCTCCTCCTCTTTCTCCTCCTCATGCAACTGAAAGTCTGGCCCCAGAATCTGCTCATAGAAGCTCTGCTCATAGAAGGATCATCGTCGCTATCTTTGAGCATCCCCTGGGGGTCGAAGCCTTGGGAGTCCATTGGTGCCCTTCTTTTTCCTTGGGCAGTGGTCCTAGGAGAGACGGTGGTGACCTGCTTTAGAGCAGGGGGCATGGAAATAGAACTAGGGCAGAGATGGGGACCACGAAATTTGAGGGATGTTTATAAGAAACACGTAACAGGACGCAGTCGTTTGTTGGGGCTGTGAGGGATGAGGTGATGGTGTCCAGGTGAAGCCCGGGGCTTTGACCTGAGCAGTGGGTGAATGGTGTGCTCTTGGAGGAGGCAAGGCATTGAAAGACGCAGGTTTCATATGAAAATGGGGCTCCAAATCCTTCTGTCTTCCTGGTCATAGAGCCAGGGAGGCCCGTGGGAATGTGAGAGGTACCAAGTAGATTCCCTTACTATCTGTAGATTGAGGCAGCTCTGGGATAGGGAATCAAAGACCCTGAGGGAGGAAAGCTGCATTATGCCCCATCTTCCTTGGCTTCCTGACACTTGTGACAGATCTTGACCAGGCCGTAGGAAGTCTATGACTGGGTCCTGGTGCTCAGCTGGGGAATGGGGGTGCCCCAAAAAAAAGGTCTCAGATTTGGAGTGAAACAACCTGAGCTCGGGTTCCAGATCTTTTGATGGGATTCTCTCTCCGGGCTCCACTTCTCCCCTTTCCCAAAGGGGGGTGATTTTCCCCATGTCCCGGGATGCTGTGAGGAGTGGGGGATAAAAGTACTTTGGAGGCTGGAAGGTTCTGGGATTTGGGTGGGATGTGCCCAGTGGTAGGCTCTGAGCTGGGCAGAGACTCAGGCCCACTCACATTCATCCCCAGCCAGGCAGAAGGTGAGGGCTCTGTGTGACCCATGAGAGAGGCGGGCTGCTCTCCGGTAGCTTCACAAGTAACTCTCCAGCTAGTCTGAAAGGGACTTGGGGTCGTTCCAGGGTTTCTTGGCAGGGGCCCTGTCAGCATGTTGGGTGGGGTGAATCCCTGTGTGGGACCCCACACACTGCGGGGCGTTCAGCCACAATGCCAGAGGTGTCCCTCTATCATATGCCCAGTAGAAAATGGTGTCTCTCCCAGACTTGCTTATCTTTCCAAGGGTGGGTGGTGTCCCCGCTGTGGCTGGAACATCATGTATAAGGAAACCAAGCAAGAGGGAGCAACCAACTGGGCTCAAGTCATATCGCCATCAGGTACATAACTGGGATTTGAACGGAGGTACACTCTTTTTTTTTTTTTTACAGATTTTATTTATTTATTTGACAGAGAGATCACAAGTAGGCAGAGAGGCAGGCAGAGAGAGAGGGGGAAGCAGGTTCCCTGCTGAGCAGGGAGCCCGATGTGGGGCTCGATCCCAGGACCCTGAGATCATGACCTGAGCCGAAGGCAGAGGCTTAACCCACTGAGCCACCCAGGCTCCCCGAACGGAGGTATATTCTTATTCTCAGTCTCTCTGAATGTAACTATGTGTCTATATAGATACACAATATATATAAAATATATATTTATATATATTTGTAATATATTTATGTTTAATTTTTTATTTTTAACTTGTATACTTATGTTTTTATTATGTTATATAATACATGTTATATATATTATATAATTTACAAAGTATGTTAATGTATTTGTTTATATATCTGTTTATATATTTATAACTCACATATATGTTATAAAATATAAAATATACAAGCTTTGTAAATTATATCATATATTATATAAATTATAGTTAGAATTTATAATATAACGATATATCATATAATATATGTTATATATTACATAATAAAATATATAATTACATATGATTTACNCATATATTATATAAATTATAGTTAGAATTTATAATATAATGATATATCATATAATATATGTTATATATTACATAATAAAATATATAATTACATATGATTTACATTTAATTTATATGATGTAGTATGTAACATATATATAAGACATAAATTATACCATTTTATGTAAGTTACAAAGTATGTTCATGTATTTGTTTATATATTTGTTTATGTGTTTATAACTCACATATATTTATATTATATATTATATATTTACATTTACTTTTATTTTTATAATGTGTTTGTATTTGTACATTCGTATTTGTTTATGTATATATAATGTTTATAATTTAGCTTAGGCCCTGCTTTATGTTTATATTTGGCCTAATGTTGAAAACTTATGTTGGCCAATTTCCTTGCTCCAGTTACTCCACCTCCCCGCTTGTGCCTATAATTGCATCTCAATTTGGAGGGGTTGCCCCTGTATCCGGGCATATTTAGAGCCCCATCCTGGCCTGCAGCTGTCACCTGTGCTGGCGCAGGCCCCACACAAGGCACCTGTCCTTACATGGGCAGAGGTGCCCATCTTCTTTCTCATCTCTGGTCATCCAGTCCCTGCCAGGCTCGCTCCTGTGCCTCTTGGTCGTCCTGACCCCAGGTTCTGTCCGGAGTCCCACAGTCTCCCTTCAGGACCCAGATCTTAACCAGTACCGTCTATGTTCGCTGGTCTCATGCCTGCCCCGGGGCCGAGTGCTACTCACAGACTCAGGGGTGCTCAGCCCCCGGCAGCCAGACAGGCTCATGAACGTGGACCCACACCAGGGGTTCTGAATTTAGCCCAGGATTGGCCCCCTCCCGCCGACAGAACTAGTGGTGCTGGCTACATCTGTGAGCTGGGTTTTGAGTCACCGCTATTTTTTTTTTCACAAGTGAAATATAATTGCAGGCTTATTGTTATATTATAACCTCACACAGAGGAGTGGGTGGTAGGGTGGGCTGAGGCTCGAGACAGATAATGGCCTCAGAGGGCTGCAGTTCTGCGATCACCCACATCTCTTCTCCCTGTTTTTAATTTCTTTTTGAGACAATAACTAAGCCATGATGTTGACTCGGTGTTATTCATCCATGTGGTTACTCCGAGGCTGGGGAGGACTCTCAACTCCAGTGATAGACTGTGCCAGCCTTTGATCTTTGAGGACCCAGGGCTGGGAACCTCCTCATTGGCTGCCTGGGGAAAACCAGATTCTTTCTGCCTTTCCTATTCCCTGCTCAGCCACCAACTGGGAGTCTCTCTGATCCGGGGCCAACTCTTGATATGCTTGGAGATCTGAGTGGCAGAGATACATATTTTGTTTCCACCGTGAGCAGCATATAGGACCCTGCCCCCAGGAATCCATGCCAAGAATAGCTCACTCACTTCCTCTCTTACCTAGCCTTTCCTCTCCTGTGGCCTGGAATTCCTCTTATCTTCTGGACCAGAGATGGGTAAAACAAAGCTCAGCAAATGCTTGTCCTTGTCAGTACAAGCTCAAAAACCTGGAATCTGACTCTTTGGTTGTCTGATGCCATGGTTCAAACTCTCCATTGAGCCTCTGGCTGGGGTATGGCTCTCTGCCCAATAGGGAAAGGTCACTGTATTAGAAGAAGGATGGAGGGGAGGACACAGGAATCAGTTCTTCATGATATCCCACAACGTGTGGATTGGGCACAACTAGTACCCAATACTTTTCCTTAAAAAACGGACAAAATTTGTGTATGCATTGTGTATTCATGTGATTTCCTTTTGCCTACTATCTATCTTTCCCACTAAATCATGAGCTCCCAGAGGGAGGAATGAGGTCCATTTTGTCATTGATGTATTCCCAATGCCTGGGATGATGTCTTGTGCATAGAGGCACTCCAAAAATATCTACTGTATGGGTGAATGAATGTGATCAGATCTATTCTGAGGTTCTAGAGGGACAAAGAGATTCTTGAAGAACAAATGGAAGCGTAGAGAAGAGAACTGGGATATTTTCTTCTCAAGTTGCTCAGAGCATCTCCTCCACCCACGGGCTTGGTAGAAGTTGGGTCAGGTGTGTCTGGTGCGAGAAGCAGTCCAGAATTCTGGAGAGCTGACTCTCATCCTGGTACTAATGCATATTTGCTGCGTGATGATGGCCAAGCCGACTCCCTTGCCAGGTCTTGTTTTTGGTTGTGTTTTTTGTTTTTCATCTGTAAAACTTTTGAAGGGACTGGTGGAGTCTTCGAGGTACGCTGTTTTACAGCCTTCTGAGGAAGCTTCTGCCTCCTGTCTTGGGCCTCACGCTTACAAGCTGCTTCCTCCAATCACTCTCCGGGCTCCTGACACAGCAGATGGAGCTGGTGCCCGCCCACGGCTGACAGATGAGCCTCATTTACAGCCCTCAACATTTAACCACTTGGCTATTTGGCAGAGTCATCTAGCTCTGAGACACTGGGGGAGCCCTCCTTACCCTGAGCAACACAGACACCTTCCCACCCTCATGCCTTTGTCTATGCTAGGGACCTGGGAATGTGGAACCTAGAAGCCAGCCTCCTACCACTGCTCAAAGGGGTTCTACAGAGAAGACATATTTGAACCTAGCAGTATTTCCCAGAGACAAGAAGATGATGAGACAGTGTCTCAGACAGACACTCGCTAGCTTGACCGATTTCCAGGTCACAGAAATTTGGAGCAGGGTCAGAGGACACCTCAGCCAGAGGCAGCCTGTCCCTAGGCTAATCTGTGTTCTCAGAGTAAAAAAGATGAACTGATGAGATTCCCAACAACCAAATGTTTGGGAATGGAAAAGAGACTGAGCCATCCTTATGGATTGAGAATTACCAACAGGGCACGGAGCACTGTGTAGAATGCAAAACTCCACATCTCAGGAAGCACGTTTGGGCAAACAGTCTCCTTTTCAGATGCAGAGTTATTTTTGCTGCAGGAGACACCTGTTGGAGTCGTAGAGTCAATCAGGGTAACATTGCAGGCGTGTTAATTCACCTTCTTTTTCATCCAGAAACATGTCCCGAGCAGTTTCCATGGGCCAGCCATTGTGCTGGGTGCTGGCATTAAACCAGAGAGGAGATTAGATTTGGTCACTGTGCATTTAGTGGAGGACATAGGTGTCAGTTAAACAACCATTCAAGGAAACATATTTTTATGAACTGTGACTGCAGAGAGAAAGGATATAGTTATTATTGTTGTCAGTAGTAGTATCATCATTACTAGGATCAGAGGGCCAGATTTATGTAGAGAAGGAGGCTCAAGGAAACCAAGTCCAAAAAGACGAACTGGAAACCGGGAGAAGAGAGAGCATTCTAAACAAAAGGGAAGAATATGCGTGAAGGCTCTGAGTGGGGAAAGGACTTGTGTGTGAGAAGACCCTGAGGAGAACCAGTGCCGCTGAGGTGTGTGGAGAGTGGCAGGGAGCCAGTCGCTGGCTTGGTGGGCAGCCGCAGGTCATGCATGACCTCCTTGTACGTGGTGTGGATTTTGAGTCCACCCAAAAGTGTAGTGGGAATTGATTAAAGGATTTCGCGCAGGGGGTGACTTGAAAGCATGTGCAAAGATTGCCCAGACTTGAGAGTGGTTAATGGACCAGAAGGGCTGGGGGGAGGAAATGAGGCATCTCAGTAGGAGGACCCAAGCAGGAGACAATGGTGGTTTCTTCTAGAGAGAGGGTGGTGAGCGTGGAAAGGGGGCGGGGGAGGATTTGTGAAATTTTTTGAAGGGAGAATCAAAAAGACACAACCTTTAAATCTCCCCGGAGATGAGGGGATGGGAAGCATGTTTTGTGTAGAATCGCCCTGAGGGAACCAGCAAGAAGGAGGAATGGCCATTAGGTGGGAGTTCAACAAGAGCTTTGCTTCAAGCTCTGAGTAGTAAGTATGGTGTGTGACTGCCATGGGGGTGTCAGGGGTTTGGATGGGGGTGCACAAAACTTCCCCAGGAGCAGCGGTGACTGGAAGCTCTGCAGCGGTGGGGCATCCAGCAAGCTCAGAGAGAACATGTCAAAAATGATTCGGTCTGAGACATCTCGAGTTATCATTCATCCAAAGGTAAAAGGTTTTCCACCAGACTTGGCTCTTGTATCTCTAATTCGTTTGCCCCTGTGGGTTCATTTTAAACCAGATGTATCTTTTTTAAGATTTGTTTATTTACTTTAGAAAGAGAGAGAGTGGGGGAGGGACAGAGGGAGATGGAGAAGGAGAGAATCTCAAGCGGACTCCCTGCTGAGCTCAGAACCCGACATGGGGCTCAGTCCCACGACCCTGAGATCATGACCTGAGTCAAAATCAAGGCTGGACACTTATTTTTTTTTTAAGATTTTATTTATTTGACACAGAAAGAGAGAGAGCGAGCACAAGCAGGGGGAGTGGCAGGCAGAGGGAGAAGCAAGCTTCCCACTGAGAAAGGAGTCCAACGTAGGAGTCAGTTCCAGGACCCTGGGATCATGACCCGAGCCAAAGGTAGATGCTTAACCGACTGAGCCACCCAGGCGTCCCAAGAGTTGGACACTTAACTGACTGAGCCATGCAGGTGCCCCATTTTCACCAGGTATTTTTGAGGATGGGCACTCCCTATGAAATAACTAGTATTCTTCTCATTTTGCAGTTGAGGAAAGGGAGGGTCAGGGAGGTTAAGCGACCTATCCAACATCACACAGCCAGAAGTCCAAGTCCAGAGCTCCCAATACAAAACCTTCTTCTCCCCCATTGATTTAGAAATATTTAGCTGAACGAAGATCCCTCCATTCCTTGTTGGTTCTGTGTCCACATCCCTTGCCTTGTCCCCTTGTATCTCCCTGAATCTCAGCCTATCCACTACTGGGGATAGTGACAGGCTGGGTTTAGAGCACGGAGTCAAGGTGCGAGAACCCTGTTTTTCTTCTCATTGCCCCAGCTGTAGCAAATGTTGGGGACTGAATATTAAATTTCATCTGATTTCCCAAGAAGTTAGAAATGGTTATTATTTTAAAGA
The DNA here is from genome assembly GCA_002007465.1 of Ailurus styani. Lineage (NCBI taxonomy): Eukaryota > Metazoa > Chordata > Mammalia > Carnivora > Ailuridae > Ailurus > Ailurus styani. The sequence continues at coordinate 2,381,219 of LNAC01000023.1, read as the reverse complement.
AATGCAAATTTCGTATTTTCACATCTACAAACGAAGATGTTTTTGATGTGTTGCTGTGTACTGAATCACCCCACCACTCAGCAGCTTAAAACAAAAACAATGATTTTATTGTCGCCCATAGTTCTAGAGGTTGACTCTGCCCAGCTGGCCAGTACTCATTCGGGGTCTCTAATGTAGTAGCGTTCAGATGGTGGCTGAGGCAGATGTCATCTTGAACTTTCTTTCATCCCATATCCGGCAATTGATTCTGGCTGCCAGCTAGAGCCTCGGCTGGAACTGTTAGCTGAAATATCTACACATGGCCTCTGTAGGTAGCCTGGGCTTCCTCACAGCAGGGAAGCTGAGTTCCAAGAGCTGGCGTCCCAACAAAGCAAGCAGAATTGCCTGGCATTTTGTGATCCAGCCATGGAATTCACAGAGCGTCACTTCTGACTATTGGCAGGAGCAATCACAAAGATCTGTGAGGGTTCAGCAATAGGGAACACAACACAGATACCCCACAAGATGGGAGAAGTGTATTGTATTATAAAAAGAACAAATGGACTGGGGAGGTATTGTAGTGACCACCTTTGGAAACTGTAACCTGCCACAGATAATAGGAAGTGAACAGTGAAATGAAACACATTGGTTGAAAGTGCCCACATTATGTGTGTGTACTCACAACCGAACACTTTCTCCACAATGTAACTCATGGCTAGTGGTTGCGAACACTTTAATTGCAACATAATTCATGACTCGTGCCATAAGGGAAGGCAGAGCAAAAAGAAAGAACGTTTCCCTATGTATTTATTTGCTGCTCTAGCTGCTCTGAATTGGTTATGGTTCCTTAAAGACTATGCAGTGCTTTTCCATCATTCTTTACCTTTGTTGATACTGTTTCTTCTGACAGGAGCAATCTCCCAATGGAGAACTTGCAGATTCTAAAAAGCCTGCCCTCAATCCTCAGATAAAATTAAGTCCCTACGAAGTTCCTCATCTCAGTTTCAACAACAGTGCTTCTCTTTTTGGGAGAACTCTCTTTGGTTCTTTTTGCATAAATACCTGTTCTCGTTTCATGTATGCAATATCCTTCACCTCTTTGAGAATATTAATTACATTTATTTTAGAGTCCTGACCTCATGGTTCTGTTCATTCTATATCCTTGGATTTACAATTTTTCTACTTTTTTTGAGATTATCTTTTCTATTTCATAGCGTTGGTGTTTCCATGGGTTTGGCGAGTCTGGATTGGGTACTCATCTTTGTGGTTGAGATTTCTTGTTAGACTTTCTGCTGGGTTTGTTAGCGCTGTCTTTCTGGGGGAGGGGTGGACAGAGCCTGTGGTTGCTTGCAGTTCCCCAGGTCTCTGAAGAGGGGGTGAGGGAAGAGGGCCATGTATTACTCAGTGGGATGCTTAGGTAGGTGGTCTTCTGGGTGGCAATGATTCTTCCTGAGCACCCCCATTTACTTTGCGAATTGCTCTGTCTGCCCAATCTAAGATTTGTCAATCATGGCGGTTGCCTCGCTAAACTGAGGAGCTCCCCAAATTCCCCAAGGGTTTGGGGAGAGGTAGGTTGACTTGGGTCTTACTTCCCTAGCAACTTCCATTGCAGCACAAAACTGGTAACTTGTGAGTGTCCTCAGCGCCTCCTGTTTCCATTACCTCTGGGATGTTTGAACCCATCCCCTGCAGCTCTCTTTGGTTTGGATCCTGCCCTGTGGATTCCTTTTTTAAGCTAATCCCATTTTGGCCCCACATTTCAGAGATTCCTCACAGTTCCTGCTCTGCCAGCAGAACTTTTTGTTGCTAAGCAGGGTGCTGTTTTTACATATTTTTTTTAAAATTATTTAAATTTACTTTATAATTTATATACAGCAAAATCGATTCTTTTTGGTGAACAGTTCTGTGAATTTTGACTAATGTGTGGAGTCGTGTCATCAGTACCACAATCAAGAGCCATGATGGTTCCATCCTCCTACCTCACCTCCAGAGCCCTCCGGCTGTTCCTTTGGAGCCAACTCTGCTTCTCACGACCACAGACCTGTGTTCTGTCTCCATAGATTTTAAAATTTAGTTTCTAAAATGTCAAATACATGGAATCGTATCTGGCATTTTGAGTCTCCCTTCTTTCGCTTAGCCTAATGTGCATATTGAAAAATCTCTTCCTCTCTCCTTCCTAGTGCTATTCCATTGCATGGATGTAGCTTGTTTATCTGTTCCCCAACTGAAGGACATTTGGTTGGTTCTCAATTTGGGGCAATTATGAATGAATCCACTTTAAACATCACACAGGTTTTTGTGTGCACATAAGTTTTCATTTCTTTTGATTAAATACCTAGGAGTGGGATTGTAGAGTCTGATTCTCAGTATATGTTTAACTTTTAAAAGAAATGCTACACATCTTTTCCCAAGGGGGTTATGGGATTTTGCAGTCCTAGGAGCAGTGCATGAGAGTTTCGGTCACTTCACATCCTTGTCAGGATTTGGCGTTGTCAGACTTTATTTTTGCTTTTGTTTTTGCTGTTCCTCTAGATAGGTAGCGATATCTCGTCGTGGTTTCCTTTTTCAATTTTAAGGTTTTTTGTTTGTTTTTTGGTTTTTGGTTTTAGATCGTGTTAATCCTTTTTAAAAATTTGGTATAGAAAGGGTTACTATAAGGTAATTTTTATCTTGAAACAGATGGTCTCAGATCACTGTAGGTACTTGCAATATTACCTGTATTACAGGGAAGTCGTTTACTTGTCCATTCCCCCCCCACCTTGGACTGTGATCTTTTCAAAGGCAACAGTAGGTCTTATCCATTTCTCTTTCCCCCATACCCAGAAAGATGCCTGGTCTAGGATTGGCACACAGTGATTATTTGATAAGTGGGTTGTTCAATGAATGAATTTGCTCAACCTGCAATTAGAAAGGATTTGGTTTAATCAACAATCACCACTTGGAGCATTCTCAGAGGATGAAAACGGTTAGGTTGTTTTTATTGGGGCATGAATGTCTTTAAAATGTGGAGATATTATGGGGAGAAAGATTTGACATTACAGACTCTTACATGTGCTAAATATTAAGGTCAGTGCTTTCTGGACGTATCTCGTTTTATCCTATTCCAGACTCTGTCATAGCTCATCAACTAGTATGGAGAAAGTGGCATTAGTTTTGGATGAAGCTGACTTTGTCTCTGCTGTTTGTGACCTTGAGTACATGGTTTAGAGCCTCTTTTTGCTTCATTTTTCTCATCTGCAGACTGTGCACAACAATGCCTAGCATACAGAATGGCCTCAGGTATAATAAAGGAGGTGCGGGTAAACCACTGGGCATGAGCATTTGTTTTTCAAATTTTGGAAAGAATGCATAACGTAAAATTCACTCTCTTAACCATTTCTAAGTATGCAATTCAGTCACATTAAATATATTCACATTGCTGTGCGACTGATTACCAGAACTTCTTCATCTTGCAAAATTGAAACTCTCTACCCGTGAAACACCCAGCTCCTCATTCCTGTCCCCCGCCCCCACCCCAGCCCCTGACAACCCCCGTTCTACTTTCTGTCTCTATGAGTCTGACTACTCTAGGTACTTCCTGTAAGTGGAATCATCTCGTATGAGTCTTTTTTTATAACGGGCTTATTTCACTTCGTGTGATGTCCTCAAGGTTTATCCATGAGGTAGCAGGTGTCAGAATTCCCTTCTTTTCTAAACCTGAATAACATTCCATAGCATGCATAAACCACATTTTCTTTTCTTTTGAAGATTTTCTTTATTTGAGAGACAGAGAGAGGGAGAGGGAGGAAAGAATCGGGGGAGGAGAAGAGGGAGAGGGAGAAGCAGACTCCCCACTGAGCAGGGAGCCCGACGCGGGGCTCGATCCCAGGACCCTGGGATCATGACCTGAGTTGAAGGCGGATGGTTAACTGACCGAGCCATCCAAGTGCCTCTGTACCACATTTTCTTTATCCCTTCATCCATCGATGGACACTTGGGTTGCTTTTACCTCTTGGCTGTTGAATAGTGTTGCATTGTAGGTCAGTGAGCAAACATCTCTTCAAGAACCTGCTTCCAGTTCTTTGGTTGGCGTGAGCATTGCCTTCAGTTAACACTGAAGTTTCCCCTCTTTCCCATTTCATATGCAGTGAACCAGAGGCATCAGCGCTCCCTCAATTTTGTTAAGACCTCATAGCTGATACATTGCTGGAGCAGGATTTGAACCCGTGTCTCCTGTCTCTAAATAACCTATTCTCTCTCCATAACCTCACTTGGCTCTCAAGTGCTCAAGAGGAGGGATTGGCATCCTAAATCATAGGGGAAGCTATTTAGGGAATGTTGAAAGATATGGAAAATGGGGAGAGACATGCTCGTGTCTATCACTGTGAACTTCAGCCATCCTCTATGTGACAAGCCCTTAAAGATGGACTCTCAAAGCTAAGTGGGCGAGATTTGCACCCCAATTCAAGTGGGCTCTTTGAGAGATAAAATGTATGGGTGATAGGAAATCAGTAAGTACTCTTCTCCATGCATTGGTTCTGTGAAGCTTCAACCAAAGCAGGAGCTAAAGGTCTTTTTGGTGCACACTGGAAATTTCCTTAAGTGACAGGTCGCCTGCTGTTTGAGAGCCCTCCAACCCCTGTGTAAAATCATTTCTACTCAAGACTTGGTATCGGATATATTGCAGCCTCCATCCGTGGGTTATCTGCATTGTGTTACCACCTGAAGGACATATACCCAAACAGTGTAGCATCCCTGGTGTTTGGTTCAACTGACCCCAGTTCCCTCATTTGTTTTGTTGCTCTGCTTTTCTGTTGTCCTTGTCTGCTGTCCCAGGCATCAAATTGTCCATAAACAAAATACTTAGCCAGGGCACATACAGTCCAAAAAGGAAAAAAAAAAAAAAAACAAGTTTCAGAGCAACAAAAATGGCTGTTGCTAAGCCAACCCATTTAATGCATTTTTCTTAGTGCAAAAGCTGATTTTTTAGGTAGCGCTCCTTGCATACTGCCTGTCACATAGCAGGTGCCTGAAAAAATGGTCTTTTTTTTTTCCCTTGTTCTTTCTTGTGTTAGTTAGAATCCAGTTTCATGGAATAAGCTCTGGGAACTGGGAACAGAGGAGTGAAAGAGATTGAACGTATTCCCTGACCTCACCGGTATGGGAAAACAGGCATTGGGAATAAATAAGGAGTATTTCTGTGGCTAAAGAAGCAAAGTAAAGAGACTGTTACAAATTGAATCCCGTCCCTCTCGAGTTGACATGTCGAAGTCCTAAGGATCAGGGCCTCAGAATGTGACCTTATTTGGGATAGGGTTGTTGCAGATGTAAATTAGTTAATCATACTGGAGTGGGGTGGGCCCCAACCCAATACAACCAATGCCCTTATAAAAAAAAAGGGGGGGGGGGAATTTAGACACAGACATGGATGTAGAAAGAACACCATATAAGGATGGGGGAGAAATTGGGGTGATCCTTCCCCCAGCTCAGGGATGCCCAAGATTGCCAGCAAACCCCCAGAGACCAGGAGAGATACATGGAACAGATTCTCCCTCACCTCCTTAGAAGGAACCGACTCTACCAGCACCTGATCTTAGCCTTCCAGCCCCCAGAACTCCAAGATGATACATTTCTGTTGTTAAAATCCGCCCCCCCCTTGTGGTGACGGCAGCCCTAGCAAATGAATACAGAGTGGTGCAGAAGTATTTAGGATAGGAGGGTGTGAGGAAGGTCCCCTGGAGGGGATGATGTATAAGCTGACCCTGGAAAGATGATTCAGTCAGTCTGAGAAAGATGTAGGGGAAAAAGTAGAGCATTTTGCAGACAAAAATAGTGTTTTTACCTATGGCTAATTGTTACTTTCCAACCTATCCTAACAAGCTTGGGTATCTAGTTTCTAATTGCACAACACATTAGGACTAGAAATAATGAAGAGCAAGAGGACAGAATGCTGGTCACCATGTAGCTAATAAAAGACTAACCATGATGGATGGGGAAAAAAGTGCCAAGGAGATGGAATTGGGGGAAAGAGGGTGTAGGGGAAGGAGAAGAGGACAAGGGGCAGGAAAGAAGCAATCAGGCCACACTGGGCTGTCAAGGAGGGCGCATCCATGCACTGGTAGATGAGCTCATGAACTTGACTTTGGGGAAATGGCCTCGGTGCACATAAGGCAACCTTTGGTATTCCTAATGATGATGCTCAGCCTTCGGTGGTGAGTTAACCCACTTTGGAGATGTCCCATTTCAGAAGTGATACCAATAAATGGGCGTTTCTTGAACATGCTCGTGATGCTACTTCCAAATTAAAATGGTCCTCTGTTACTGTCTTTGATAATCTCTCTTTCTCAGAATGTAGATAAAGAAGGTCTTGTACCTTCTAAAACTGGGTGAGCTACAGTGCCCCTTGTGCAGTCACGGAGCTCTGTGTTTTGCTGTATCACGGCCCTAACTACACTGGTCTTAAGGGCTCTCCACATCCCAGGCGTGGTTCTTGGTCTGCCTTCTGTTCGGGACTACCATCTCTTTGGGGCATAGCCCGAGATTTGCAATACATCTCTGCCCCTCCAGAGCCTGCATAAAAACTGGCCAGAAGTGAACATTAAATAAATATCTAACAACTCCAATTTTAAAATATTCCCATCCTAAATGGTCAAAATAAAAGAAATATTTTGCATGCTTAGAGATATAAACCCATGGGTAACACAAATGCCTCATTTACCAAAGGTTTTACAATGATATATGTGCATTTTTTCCTCCATTACAAATCCCTGCTGGTCCCTCTGCTACCAAGATTCAATAAGATGGATTTAATTCTCTTTCTCCATAAACCTTTTCTGGTGAGAGCCTAGCTTGCTATGTTCTCTTTTGACAAATTCAGGGTAATTTTGAGTTGGATTTGATTTTTTTTTTTTGCTTGCTTGTGGCCAGAGAAAAATCTACATGGTGTTTCAAACTATATTTCCAGGTTTTCTCTTTAAAAGGATACTAGGCACAAAGGTTTGGAAAGGCTAGAAAGGAACACAGAGCTAAAAGCCAGAGCTCTGCTATGATTTCTGAACATGTATTCTCTTTTTTGTTGTTGTTATGAGAATTAGCAGTGCTACTGGCCCCTGCAGGGACATCTCCTCCCTAGCCTCTCTCATTTGTCCTCTTCTGAGACAACTGAATGATCTGGAATATTCCCAAGAATCCCGGGTCCAGAGAGGGCCTTGTGGAAACCTACCACTCTCTTTTTGTGACCACCCCTTCGTGTCCTCTTTGTTTCCTGGACAATTGGAGGCAATACAGCTTTGGCTCTAATGTCTTGGATGGTTCCTCTCTTTCGGGTGGGATGCTGAGCGCTGTGTACATGCGGTCTCCAAATCTCATAGCACCTCCCCCACCCCGGAGGAAGCTGCTGTGTCCACTATTTAGAGCTGAAGACTGAGGCTCAGGCAGGTGTTATCACACACCTCAAGATGCTATTGGCAAAGAGAAGAGTCAGAATTTGAACCCAGAACTGACTGAGTCAAAATTCCATTCTCATTTCATTAGGTCATGGTGGCTGCTGCTGCTTGTGGCTCTGTGAGCACTCTATGGCTGCAAACCTGACCGTAAGGCACAGAGACTATGTTGGGGAGGGGGAGGTTGAAGGAGAAAGCTGGGTGGGACCAACGTGACCTCATGGTCCAGGCCACCTCTCGGGTGTTGAAAAAACTTTGGGCAAACTTTCTGAGTTCCTCTAAGTAGTAGGTGGTGCAAGAGCTAGGACTTGTCCACCAAGCAGAAGACCTGGCACATCACAGACACTCAAATATGTGAGGAGGAATGGATGGGTGAGCAAGAGGGAGAGGTCAGAGCACAGGTACGTTCCACAAGGCAGGAAGGGTTTCTCAGGATGGAGGTCGGGGGGACCCCTGCCCGTTGCCTGTGTTATAACAGTGAGTTCTTTTCTCTGGATGAAGACGGAAACCAAAAGGCATAAATCTAGCCAGTGCTTTACTGGTCTGAGTGGGAAATTTTATAAGAAGGAAGATATGCAAGACGGAAGCGTCTCTTTCCATAGAGAAGGTTCAATGCTGAGCCTCTAGTTTCTTCTTGTTCTTGCTAGAGGCAGCTTAGCTTAGTGGAAGAAGCACCCGTTTTGCCATCAGACAAACCTGGGATCAAATCCTGACAGTTACTGACATGCTGTGTGAACTTGGGCAAGCATATCAACTTCTCTGGGCTTTGATTTCCTTATATGTAAATTGGGACTGTAATACTTAGAGAAATTTGTTTTGTTTTGTTTTTTTGTTATGTTTAATGTGGTTTTCTATTTGGCCTTTCTGAGTTTGTGACTTTTGTCTGTGTTGGCCCATGCTAACCATCTGCTTGAGAAAGGAGAGTAGAATAAAGTGAAACACTCCATGCCACCAGGTGGAACCCACTGCCTGACAACGAGAGGTTCTATAGCAGGATCCCTACTCTCAGACCATCCGGTACATGTGGCTCCTTGAGGAAGATCAACTAGGCAGTCTGGTAGTGAGGTCATACCACTTTGTGTCTTAACTGGCTCAGCTACCCCCTTACAGTTCAGCGCTTCTTCACTTTGAGTCCCTCCCAGGGTTTCAAACACAGGAGTGGGATGAGAGCTCCTCGCCCTCGGCATTTCCCTCGTCCATCATTCTCCCCAACCAAAGAGGGAACGTCGAGTGACATTTCTTCATCTCTCCCTCTCTTTCCTTGTCATTTTCTCATTTCCCTAGAATCAGGGGACAGGCTTCCCATCCTTTTGCTTCACTGGTCCACCCTTGTCCAAAACTCTGTGGTCTTGCTTACCAAGTCCAGCCCTCAGTACGTTAAAGAATGGAGAGAAAGGTATGGTGGGGTGGCCACAAAAAGTTAAAAATGAACTGCCTGTGATCCAATAATCACACTATTGGGTATTTAAAAGGGACACATTAATTCTAAAGGATTCATGCATCCCGGTGTTTATAGAAGCCTTATCTACAACAGTCAAATTACAGAAGCAGCCCGAGCATCCATTTTTAGGTGAATGAATAAAGAAGATGTGGTATATAAACACAATGGAGGACTATTCAGCCACCAAAAAGAATGAAATCTTGCCATTTGCAACATGGACGGAGCTAGAGAGTATAATGCTAAGTGAAATAAATCAGTCAGAGAAAGACAAATACCGTATGATTTCACTCATACGTGGAATTTAAGCAACAACCCCTCCCCGCAAAAAGAGACCGAAGGAGGAAAAAAAAGACAAATCAAGAAACAGACTCTTCACTCTAGAAAACACACTGATGGTTATCAGAGGGGAGGTGAGTGGGGGGATCTGAAATAGGTGATGGGGATTAAGGGGCGTACCTGTGATGAGCATTGGGTGACATGTGGAATTGTTGAATCGCTATATTGTACACCTGAAACTAATATAACACTGTATGTTAGCTATATTAGAATTTAAAATTAAATTTTAAAAACTAAAAAAAAAGAATAGAAAGAAATTGGGGGGAAAACCCACTTTCCAAAGTCAGTCATGTGACTTAAAATTATATTATTGTCTGGCTGCAGAATAATTTTTTGAACGTCAGAAATGTGAATTTAACTCCCTTAGACCCAATAAGGAAGTGGCCAAGAGCACAGATTCTAGAGTCAGAAGGTTATTTCCTTCTGCTATATGCAAGTGGTGTAACTTTGGGCAACTTACAAAGCCTCTCTGTGCCTTGATGTCCTCCTCTGCAAAATGGGGTTAATAATAGTATCTCATAGAAATTCTGTGAATGATTAGATTAGTTCATATACAGAATAGTGCCTGGTACCTAACAACACCTCTTCGTGTATTACGTATATAAGTGGGTCTTCACAATCTTCATCAATTAATTAATTAAAATCATCATCATCATGATTTTTCTTTGTGTTCCTTCTGTTATAAATCCTAATTCCCCAACCTTACCCAGACATGTGGGTGCCATGACTATCATGTACATAGTTAGACAAAGGAGAAAAATACATTAATAATTTGAAAAATCCACTGTCCTTAAGACTGTGCTGTCGTTGACACAGTTGTTTCCCACAGGAATATGGGTTAATAATTCTGATATTGCTAGACATGTTTACTGGACTTAACAACTGAGTTAATGGCTGATGGATAATGGAAGCCATGTTTCTTATTGTTGGAGTAGAGCTTACACATGAGCAAGAGGAGGAGCCTAGAATGATCCGTGTGATGATGAATTAGAGATATCAGGATGAACTCGTGTTTACCTTAAAGTAGATATAGATGGTTAATATATAAATATTTGTAGACACCTGTACATATGAGTTAGTGCACACACATAGATGTCCTTACTCTGTCAGCAGGGAGAGACCAGAAAGCAATGAGCACACCCAGCACCCAGATCTTGGTTGCTAACACCATTCTACAATGAAAAGAACAATGGCTCCTTGGAGAGATGGCTGATTCTAGCACCGGACAAGGGATGTACAAGATGAACCTGGAGCATCTTGTATTGCCAGAGGGCAAGGAAGCTCTAGAAAAGGGGCCATAAGAGCCAACTGAGAGTTTCCAGTGGCCAAACCTGGAACAATTTAAGGAAAAACAAAACAAAACAAAACATAATAAAGTAGTACTGATTTATTACCCAAAGTGATAAAATGCATGTCTATGCGTCCACCCGGATATAGATCAGTGATTGAGTAATTAAGTAGGGTAAAAGATACAAGTCTCCTATGAAGAAGAATTCTAAATAATTTATGTAGAAATCCTGTACTCAAAGAGGTGGAACGTAACTCCTTGCTCTTTAAGTGTGGGTTGTGCAGGTGGCTTAAAGAGTATAGCATGGAAAGAGAGAAAAAAAAAATAGAGTAACTTTACAGTGGAGAAACTTGACAGACACTACTTCAGGCAGGTGATGAAGGTTAGCATCAACAGTGATAAGGCATCACAGTATGTATCCTTGATGGGTGATGATGAGAATGTCACTTCACAGTTCTCCCCCTGCCCCCAAACCCATAACCTCAGTCTAGTCATGAGAAAAACATCAGACAAATTCCACTCAAGGGCCCTTCTAGGCAATACCTGGCCAGCAGTCCTCAAAACTGTCAAAATCATCAAAAACAATGAAAGTCTAAGAAACTAACAGCCAGGAAATACCTAAGGAAACGTGATGACTACATTTAATGTGGTGACTGAATGAGATTCTGGAACAGGAAAAGGACATTAGGTCAAAGCTTAGGAAACCTGAATACAGTGTGGACTTCTGTTAATTGTAATTTATCAAAGTGGTTCATTATTTGTACTGTACAGCACAAGATGTTAGTAACAGGGGAAACTGGGAACTGGGTCTGGGGTGGGAACTCACAGCACCATCTTTTTTTTTTTTTAAGATTATTTATGTATTTATTTGACAGAGCGAGAGATCACAAGTAGGCAGAGGCAGGCAGAGAGAGGGGGGGAAGCAGGCTCCCTGCCGAGCAGAGAGCCCGATACGGGCCTCGATCCCAGGACCCTGAGATCATGACCTGAGCCGAAGGCAGAGGCTTTAACCCACTGAGCCACCCAGGCGCCCCTTTTTTTTTAACGTATTTATTTATTTTAGGGGGGGGAGAGAGAGCACGAGCAAGCATGGTGGGGAGGGGCAGAGAGAGAGAATGTCAATCAGATGCCACACTAGCACTGAGCCTGACGCGGGGCTCGATCTCACAATCCTGAGATCATGACCCGGGCTGAAACCAAGAATCCAACGTTTAATTGAATGTGCCACCCAGATGCCCCTCTTGGTGCCATCTTTGCAGTATTTTTATAAATCTAAAATTGTTCTACAATGAAAACCTTATTTTAAAATATATATTGCCTGTAGATCTCTACCTCATAGGGTTGATGTGGGAATTAAAGGAGATACAGTGCATGAGAAATTCCTTGCCAAGTGCCAGGCACATAATGTACGCTCCACAAAACAGCACCGTTTGACCATCTTGTGCCTTTCTGAGCTGTTCTCCCTCTGATGTGCCTTGAAAGACTGGCTATTGTTGCTTTTCTTCCAAGAGGAGCCAAATTGGTCCAGTTTCTGATGGTTGTTATTTGTCTCTTCTACACTGAGAAGCCCACAGCATCCTCCTAGTGTTTGCAACTGAGTGTTTTTACCTTAGCTGACCCTATCTGAATTGCATTTATTTTATTTCTGTTTAGCGACTAAGGTATACCACATCTAATGGTACTTACCCAGCAGTTACCTGGGGTAAGTCAGCCAGATGCTTCCAATTAGAGTAGCTCTATCTCACTCTTCTTTGAAAATGAGTGTTTAAAAAAAAGAAAAGAAAAAGAAAATGAGTGTTAAATACATAAGGCCCCTCTACTGTCTTAGGAAGGAGAGCACAGGGACATCATCAACTTCTTGTTTGTTGACCGAGGCTCTTGATGGAAAACAGCATCCCAGGACAGCAAGTCCTTGTTAGTTATTTCTAAGAGTCAGAATGAGTTGCAAAATTATAATGAGGCAGGGGAAGTTTTTCTTGTGGCATTGGGTAGGAAGTACCTTTCTGTAGAGGTGAGGTGGGTATGATATTTCTGGGGCCGAATTGTTGTCTACAAGAGAAATTATTCTGCTGAAAGCAAGACATTGTTGGTCCAACTGGATGCCTTCTAATAGCCATGACTATGTAAATTAAATTATATAGATAGATAGTTAATATGTACATATATGTATGTATAAAAATACATATGCATATGCACATATACTCATATACTCTCTGTCTTTCTTATTTTTCTTCTCACCTCTATTGGCAAGGACAGATCTTACCCACTCTTTGCTCTTCCCTCACCCTATTGTTCTATTTTGCTTGGATACCAAGCTGGGCTGACTTCCCATCTACACTTTGGTTTCTCCTCCTTAGCTGGATATATTTGTACAAAACTCACAGAGAATCTGGGTTGCCAGGTCTCCTCCATTTTCTCGTTCAGTAAAATGAAAATAACATTTAAAAAACCCAGTCACAAATGTCTGTTTAATAATTCTTGATTGCTACCCTGAGACTGGATTTCAATATTTGTGAATATTCGATGCCTGGAAGCGAGCTCAAAATGGCTGTCTAAAACAGCCGGAAATTTGCTTCCTGTGGCTCTGCATGTGATAGCAGGAATGTGACTTCAGGGCAGCCTCATCTCTTCTTTTGTGAGGGATTCCTTTGGTGGGCCATCTTGGTCAGGCCCACTTATATTAACTAACTATTCGCTGCCCTTGAGGTAGCTCAGGACTTGGGAGAAGTCATCCAGAAGCAAATGCTTTATAATAGCATATTAAATATTCTGTTGAATAATATGAACACTGTCCCAAGAGATGAGGAACATCTCTACAGATTTTTTATTTTCATTAATGAATTGTTTAACATTTCCCCCGGCAGGCCTGGAAACAAAATTTGAGCCTAGTGGGTGGGACTAGGATTGAAGAAGCAAGGATTTGGGAGAAAGGGTGGGCTGGAGAGAGGTCAGCTCTTTAACTAGACAAGGCTCATGTTTGGGATTTACTTCCAGGGGTGAAAAAACAGGCCTTGCCATGAAGACATTAGAAAATCAGCTTATGAATGTCTTTGGGCATTCCCAATGTACTACTGAGGCCATTTGAAATTTCTACTAAATCTCTGTAGAATACCCAGGAGCAATGCCTTTTATGTCTTGATGTAACCCCCAGGCCTGTCTTTAGAGCCACATGGGCAGCCTCCCCTCTGGTCAGCTTCATTTCCCCGAGGGAATCCACACAACTACACTAGTCCAAACTCTACACCGCGAGGGACGTACTAGGTTATTAGACAGGGGTTTGCCTATCTTCTTTGCTTTCCTCCTGTTGTCCTTATTCCTTTTTTTTTTTAAGATTTTATTTATTTATTTAACAGAGAGAGATCACAAGTAGGCAGAGCGGCAGGCAGAGAGAGGAGGAGGAAGCAGGCTCCCTGCTGAGCAGAGAGCTCCATGCAGGGCTCGATCCCAGGACCCTGAGATCATGACCTGAGCTGAAAGCAGAGGCTTAACCCACTGAGCCACCCAGGTGCCCCTCTCATTATTCCTTAACAGTAATGAGATTCTCCGCATGGTAGGTTCATACTCACTTGAATCCATGACTCCAAGGGTTCCAGAGAGGAAAAACTCAAGGAAGCATTCTGATTGGTCCTGCCTAGATCACATGCCTGCTTCCGGTCTTAGAAGAAGGAGGCATCGTGATTTGTCCATTTTAGATCACATGCTCACTTCTGTGGCCAGAGGTGTGAGTTACTGGCCTGATTGCCAACTCCCAGCTCTTACACGTCTGAAGAAGAGTTTCCGTGGCCGCCAGAGCACACTCTGTCCCCCCAGAGCATAGTGGGTTGCAAGTGCTAAGGCACTACTGTCTCCCAGAAGCAGCCGTCATCTGATGACTGATGGGAATTGGTGTAGGAATAAATAATAAGGGACTCACTTGCCCATGGGGTGACAGAATTCTGAGACAGCCATTCAACACCATTTACCAGAATTCCAAAATGGGATTAGACTCCAGTTCCCTACGGTTGTGTCTGCTTTCGCTTCCCTGTCTTCCTCTCCTACACTTTTTCTACAGTATCCCCTGAGCCTGCCTCCCAGATCTGCTCCTGCTTGAGTCCTTACCTCAGTGACTTCTGGGAAAACCTAGACTAAGACAGTCACCGTGATGGACAGCTCGTCACATGACTCAGATGCGCCTGGCACGCTGTGCCGGAGGAAGTAGCTCTGAACACACACAGCTGGTACCTGTCCAGTGAAAACGAGATCGTGAAAAACAAAACCGAACAAAACCACAGAACCAGCACACAGTGAGAACTTACAGCAACTGCTCCCGCTGAACCAGCATTTTGGGCCCAAAGCATGTCTGGCCCAACGTGCCCAGAGGCAGCAGACAGACCTCCCCAGCAGGCTGTTCTGGAGAGAGGAGAATGTCACAGGATCTTGGGGTCCACGCTTCAGCCAAAGCTGTACCTTATGCAGCCCCTCTTCCAAGATTTCATCAAGCTTGGTCCTTCCCGGAGCCCCGCTGAACGTCAGCCGAAAAGCTATCACGGCAGAAGGATACACCCTCTTCCTCCCATGTTGGCCGGAGGCTCGGTTACGTGGCATATGATTGGTGACCTTCCCATTGTGCAGTTGGTGTTGCGTGCGTGCGCCGCGGTAAAAGTGCTCTTCTTCTCTCTGTGTCTCAGCTGTGGTCTCCCTGCCTCTTTCCATTTGGGTGTATCGGTTTCCAAAGCCAAACATATCCCATATCCGTCATGGGTGGAGCCGTCTAGAAGCAGCCCCTTGAGAGAGGGGTTCAGGTGTATGAGATGGAGGGAGTCCTGCGGACACTGATGTGGACGCACGCACACACCCCTCTCAGGTTGTGAGGGAAGCAGATAGGAAAGGTAAAGGAGCCACTGGAGGATGCCGTCTCCGTCTCAGATAAAGTCTGGACGGGGAGGAGTCAAATTATGGCCCTTGGACCAAATCTCGCAGCCGCCTGTCTTTATAAATAAAGTTTTATTGGTACACGGCCACACCCACTCACTGACAGCATGTCCGTGCTTTCCTGCTACAAGGGCGGAGTTGAGTGTAACAAGACGGTGTAGCCCCCGAAGACTGAACCGTCTGCAGTCTGGCCTTTTACGAAAGAAGGTTGCTTGCTCCAATCCCTGGGAGCTCTGGAGCATCCCTGCCTTGAGGCAGAGGGCTGGCCTGCGTGTCCCAGTGTCAGCCAGGCTCTGCTGGCCGAGCGCCCCAGGTGCTGAGGCTGAGGTGCAGGAGGCACACTAACCCCAGGGCGGTGATTCCCGAGAATAGATTCCTGGGCGCGAGGGGCAGCTGGGAGTGTGCGCCGCCCACACAGCGGCTGGGACACGGGCACGCACGCGAGGTAAAGGGATCTTTCAAGGCAGCCCCAGCATCCACCGCCATGTTTATCCGGATCTGTACACGTGCTTCACGAAGCTGGGGAGAACCTGTATTTCCTGCCGGAAACTGAGCCATAATCGCCTCATCTGGACTCCACCTTGTCTCACTCTTCCCTTCACCCCGTCCATCCCACTGCTCTCGGGGGAGTGGGGAAACCCTTCACAAGGCCTCCTGGGCCCTGCCAGCCTGGGCCAGTCCAGCCCCACCTCCTTCCGCTTGGCTCACGTTCTTGCTCGGCAGCCACGCAGGCCTTGAGGCAGGGGGGCATCCTACACCCCTAACAGCTCTGCAGCCCCTCCAAATCCAGGGTCTAGCCACGCCCTCCCCTGTGCCCTGAGCACCCTCCCCAGGGCCCTCCACCTCCACCCACAAGCAAGCGATCTAGATTTCTGGATCTCAGCTCAGAGACGGTTGCCTCGCAGCAGACTTCTTGAGCCTCTCTCCCCATGAATCCCATTCCCTCTAAGTAGCCAGTACTTGGTTCCTGTGTCTTTGCATATTTTATTTTTTTCTGTCTTTGCAAATTGCACCATGCAAGCAATATGCATAGATTTTTTTTCCCCTTTAACAAAGATGCTATATTATATGCGTTACTTTCACATTTGCTTTTTCTCCCTTATCAATGGTAACCCCCCCAAAAAACTATCCAGGTTGGCACGTATAGAGTTAACGCATTTTAAAAATATGTATTTATTTAATTTATTTGAGAGAGAGAGAGGAGGAGGAGGAGCAGAGGGAGAGAGTGAGAAGCAGATTCCCTGCCGAGCATGGAGCCTGACACAGGGCTCAATCCCACGACTCTGAGATCACAGCCTGAGCCGAAATCAAGAGTCCGAGACTCAACAGACCGAGCCACCCAGGCGCCCCTAGAGTTAATCCATTTTTAAACACATTCTTTCCTAAGAGCTGCAGGATATCCTATCATACGTATGTACACACTGTGTATGTAATAGGGACGTACGATAGTTTATTTAAGAATTCCCATCTTTGGGGCGCCTGGGTGGCCCAGTGGGTTAAAGCCTCTGCCTTCGGCTCAGGTCATGATCTCAGGGTCCTGGGATCGAGTCCCACATCGGGCTCTCCGCTCAGCGGGGAGCCTGCTCTCTCCTCTCTCTCTGCCTGCCTCTGCCTACTTGTGATCTCTCTCTCTGTCTCAAATAAATAAATAAAATCTTTAAAAAAAAAAAAAGAATTCCCATCTTTGTAGGAGTCGAGGTTGTTTCTGTGCGCGTGCACTTTTGTTGCTTTACAGAGAGTGGTGCAAAGGACGTCTCTGAACAAATACCCATGTATTCTGATGCTATTTCTGTAGGCTCAGTCCCCAGAAGTGGTATTATTTGGTCAAGGCGCACATTCACTTTACACTTCCAGACACACTGCCACCTTCCATTCTGCAAATACGGCAAACTGGGCACCCAGGTGAGGTCATGAGACTGGTTGGTCTCCCACATCTTTGCCAATGGTGTCCCTTCCATCCTTGTAATGTTTGCCCATCTCTTGGCAAAGGAATGGCTTCTCTTTCTCAGTCTCGGACTTGCATTTCCTTGACTATTATTGAAGTTGATTGTGTGTGTGTGTAAATATAAATATATACATTTGTCCTGTACCCATTGGTCCTCCAGCTGTTTTCCCCACTGGAGCCACTGGGTTGGTGCTCTCCCTCTAGTGTCCCCAGAGGGTGGGCAGTGTGGGACCCGGCGATGGTAGAAATGGGTCAAAGGTCCTGCTCCACCTGTGACCATGTCCCTCTGTCTCCTCACTTGCAGACACGACCCAGATGAACAACGCAGTGCCCACCTCACCTTTGCTCCAGCAGATGGGACACCCACATTCGTACCCCAGCCTGGGCCAGATCTCCAACCCCTATGAGCAGCAGCCCCCGGGCAAAGAGCTCAACAAGTACGCCTCCCTGAAGGCTGTCGGTGAGTCCTATTCTGTTTCTCCTCTACTTTTCTGTACTTCGTTTTCTGTTCCCTCCAACTACTTTTTTCTCGTCCTCTCGTTTTTTTCCTTCCTACTTCTCCTTTTCTTTCTCTTCTTCTCTCTCAAAATCTCTGTCTCTGTTTCTTTCTCCATCTCTCTCTCTCTCTTTTCTCTCTCTCTCTCTGTCTCTCTCACACCTATTCTTGGTCTCTGTACCTGGGGCCTAGGTTGCTGGGAGGCAGAGCCCCTGGGCTGCTTCCTCTCTGACTGGATCAAGTCCTACCGTGCCACGTGGGGCAGGGTGGGTGAGTGAGGGACACATGTGGGGGCTCCTTCCTGGGGAGGTGGGCCTCGGGGCTCATTTGGGTCCAACCGACAGCCCAACCCCTTCGTCGTCCACCGTGTGCCCTTGTGAATCCTCAGGGAACCCAGGACACTCGGTCTCCAAATGCCTTGTCCTGTAGTGAGTCACGCCCCCCCCCCCAGTCACCCCATCTCTGAGAAGTCGGTAAGTGCACGCCCCCATCTCAGGCAGCTTCTGTTCTTCAGGGTGAGATGCATCGCCGGGAGCTTGTGCTAACTGGGCTCTTATCAAAGTGGCAGACATTGCATTGGACCTTTTATACATCCTGCCTCATTTTCTCACAGGGATCCAAAGAGGAAGGTATAATTATTATCCCAATTTTCAGATGAGGAGACTGAGACTCAAGGGGTGTGATTTCATTTGCCCCAAATCAAGCAGCCTGTGGGTTTTTATCACTCCAGAGCCTACCTTCCTGCCACTAGCCTCCCACAGCCCCACTCCTCCATCAGCCCCTTGCCCCAGCTCACACACATGAGGGAATGTGACAGAACCATGATGGTGGCCCAGGCTCCTGACGCACTGATCCTGTAAGAGTTCTATGCGGCAGAAGCAGCAGCTGTCGCGAAGCCAAACTTGGGGCAGACGCAAGACTCCCAGACCACGTGCTTTCTTTTATTATCAGCTGTTTGTCTTCATTTCTTCCCTCATCAGAGATGGGATGGGAGACATTTGCTGATCGATTCCAGTGTCAAATATCCTAATTCCGTTACACGGTGACACCGGAAACCGAAGCCGGGACACTATTGTGTGTCTGTGATGCTTGTGGTGACCATGGTCTCCCAACATCAGAGGCACAAAGCAAGCATCTCGGTGCTTGGCAGAGGGCCAGGAGCATCCTGGGAACTCGGTAAGCCTTGGAATCACAAGGATCTCGAGGAATTCATACTTTACCCCCATCTCCTAGAACTTCTAGATGGAGTCCCTCAAAGACAGACGAGCCAAATTGCTAATACCAAGGGCACAGGTCATGCAGACCGACACAGGCTTTTCTAAATCCCCAGCCCTGCAAGGACTTATAGGCCAGTTCCCATGTGTCATGTTGAATTTCTACACCCAACTCAGCCTCACGTACATTCACCCCATGGCCGCAGATTCCCTCTGTTCGGTACTGCGTGTTTGCACAGCATATGCCTTCTCAGCATGTTCAAATAGACTCAAATATTAGTAGGAAGAGCTGGGGGCTGTTGCCTAGGAGAGAAGGAGTTAGGTAATCTGCACTCCTGTAGCTGCAAAGCCTTCATACCTTGTTTGGTACCCCCCCTTCCTGAGCTTTGCGTTTAGGTGATAAATGGCGTCTGCCGGTTCTGTTTGATTCTTCTTTTGGCATTAAAAAAAATCATCAGGCATCTTTTTCTTTTTGACCTTGTTACATTACCCTAAACAATTCATTTCTTCAGCTTAGGCCCAATATCTTGTCCCCCATCAAAACTCAGTAGCTATTTGGGTAAATAATGGATGGATGGTTCCATAATGCTCCTTGATTTTAGCAGGGATTTATACAGGGATCCTGTGCCTAGCAAATGTCAGCAGGGCGTTGAGAATTAAATTTGCAGTATGCAAATGTATCTTACCCTCCTTAAGTAACCCTTTCTTCCACAAAGGGAGAACTTCTGAAATGTTTGCTGAATGAATGAATGAGCTTGTCTTCGGCATGAATCAAAGAATAGCTTAGTTGTAAGGAAGCACCCCTAATCTTCTAGAAAACTCTGAAGGATCTTATTTAGAGAACCCTCCTCACTCCTGGATATGGCTGATGTGCCCCTCTTCTTCTCTGTCCTTCTTCCCTGACTATTGCGGGCATTCACACATTTTATCTGAGTCACTGATGGTCTTGTGACTCCTAGTGAATGGAGGTCCCGCGGGACGGCCTGACACAGTGGCTTACCCAGGTGTCCAGCATCTGCCTGCACAAATGAAATGCAAATCCCATAATAAATGTTCTTTGAAGGGTTCTTTATTAAGGCATAATTCACACCATGATGTGTGTGTGGATGATGAAATGCATTTCATTAGTGAAATCATTACCACTAGGGAGAGTTGTTTAAAAAATTGTTTGCTGTTGAAAGCTCGGCAGCCTCTGATAACTAGACTCATTTTCCAAAAATTTCCAGTAAATAAGGAGAGCCTTGGACAGCCTTTAGGGTTAACTGCCATGTTCAAAAATAAATTTCTCTTGGTGGCTTTAATATCCAGAACATCGGCTAGTTTGAGCCAGTCACTGAGACTCTCTGACCTCAACTTCCTCAAGTGAAAAATGAGGAATGAAAAGTGAGGAAATTTTAAAATAGAAGATACAACAATACCACTCATTCTAGTTATTAGAGTACCTGTGAACCATTAAATATGTCCCATCCATTCACTGCCAACCCAGAGAGAAAAGGATGGTGACTGTTGGCTTGGTTTATTTTATTTTATTTTACTTTATTTTGTTCTGTTTTATTTTACTTTATTTTATTTTACTTGCTTATTGAAATCCCACTCATTCATGTTTAATTATTTTTTAAGATTTTTTTTATTTACTTGACAGAGAGTGAGATCACAAGTAGACAGAGAGGCAGGAAGAGAGAGAGGAGGAAGCAGGCTCCCCGCTGAGCAGGGAGCCCGATGCGGGCCTCGATCCCAGGACCCTGAGATCATGACCTGAGCCGAAGGCAGAGGCTTTAACCCACTGAGCCACCCAGGCGCCCACTCATTCATGTTTAAAGAGAGCTCTTTCCTCTCTACAATTCAGGGATACAGCATGTGACTGAAGAATGGCCTCTGTTCCCAAGGGGTTCACTGCCCCATTATCAGTAAAAGATGAGCACACACTAGGGAAATGTCAGAAGCTAAACCTCATCAGACTCTGTACAAGGAGGTATGTTTCATTCATTCATTCTTTCTTTCTTTCTTTAGACTTTTAATCTGGTGTCCCTTGGTCGTAGGTCCCATTGAGGCGTGAACCACATCGGTCCCATTCTTATCAATGCACCCCAGAACCTACTACCATGTGGGGGGACTTAATGAGTGCTCCCAGTATGTGTTTGTAAAATCAGTGAATAATAGTGTGTGAGGGGCACCACATCAAATCAGGAGCATGAGATGATCAACAAGATGGCGGAGTGTAGCATGGCCTCCACGTTTAGACCTTGCTCAGACATTTATCGAGTAATTTCAGAGATTACTTAACATCCTGAGGTCTCAGTTTCTCCCTCTGTAAAATGAAGATAATAAAAATAGACAGCTAATGGTTTGTTGAAAATATTTAATGATATACTGCACAGAATGTGCTTACTTAGCCTGACACACAGTCATCCCTCAGTCAATACCACCACGTATTAAAGTCTTCAGACCAGAGTTGTGTGTTAGCCATATTCTTCCTTGAATCTCCAAGGTAGACCAGTACCTTGATTAACATGCAATTGCTCAGCTGTCATTTTGAGGGAGGGAGAGTTTATCCCAGTTTGATTGGAAAGACATAGGAGGAAGCTAACTCGCACGGAGGATCTGGTAAAACAAATAAGCAAGCAAGCAAACAGCAAATGACTTTTCTGAGCTGTCCTAAGGACTTGCAGTCAGTGAGACCTGTTCACTGCCCCATCTGTAGCCTGAACAATGACAAGACATATGGCTACTAGAAGCTATCACAAAAAGCTTCAGTTTCATCCATCTGACTCTCCTTCCTAAGTCAGAAATGAGGATTTAAACATTTTAGACATATCTTCCACTAAGATAGAAGGTAAACAGTGTGTCTTGTGATAAATTGAGTCGAAATGTAACCTGAGAACTTAATTAAGCCCCTGCGTGCCCTGGCTAGAGCCACCCGTGTTAGGGGTCGTTACGATGTGAGAACCCATTTTATGGTTCCTCAAAGGTCAACGTTGACAAGACAGGGGTGTTTGGGAAAATATCCTCAAGGCTTACCTGATGGCTCTGGGAGGGATGGCTCCAGCCTCCAGAGCTGGAAAAAGCCCTTGCAAACAGAAGATCGCCCACACGTTGGCACTTATCTCCTCTTGGCCCCAAGTCCAGTTTTTTCCTACAGGCATCTAAAAGTTAAACTCCTGACCACGTGCTGCTTAGATGCTTTGGTGCAACCTTGGCTACTCAGGGAGAAAGAGACAGGTATACTTGCATTATCGATCAAATGCTGTGATGCCTTCATTTTTACATTAAAATTTTAATAAGAAAATATTTTTTTGCTCTTGCTATTTGACAGACAAGGGACGATTTTGCCAGAACCATGTTACGTTTTCCAATAGCCCTGCTTAAAACTAGAACAACAAGGCACTCCAGCATGGCAGAAACTCCCTCTTGCCATAGGAATCACTCGTGAAAACCCCAAGTGATGCATGAGGGCCTCAGCCATGGATTGGCTTCTACTAATTTAATTTTTTTTTTTACGTTGTGGCAGGAAGAGGGTTAGCTTCTTGAACTCTCAAAACACTATACCTTTGAGGGGAGTCTTGTTCCCATTCTTGTGGACGGTGAAACTAAGGCTCACTGTAGTTGAGTTTTGCCAGGGTCACACTTCTGGTAATTGGCAGAGCCAAGAGTCACGATAAGGTTTGCCTGATTCAGAATCCTTTGCTGTTTCCATGAAATAATTCTATGTTCCAGAGGGAAATTTCTGGCATCAGAAGGTTATAACCAAGCCAAAAAAAAAAAAAAAAAAAAAAAAAAAGGTTTGGGAGTACTATTCCCCCTTCTATTGGTGGGCATAATTACTCAAGTATGAAGTATAAAGTTTGTTTGAAGTTGAAAGTTTTCCCATGGTGCTGAGTATAATTGGTTTACCATAGATAAGGTATAACTTACAGGTGATAAAATAAGGCAGATCATAATTTTATAATAGTGTGACTGTTGAAATATACATACCCTTGGATAACCAACATCCCAGTAAGGATAAGAAATATTTCATCACCCAGAAAGTTCCCTCATCGTCTTTTCCTCTCAATGCCTTAGATCCATCCCCTTTTACTGTTTAATTTTTCACCCAATAAATTTTTATCTCATGTCCACTAGTGGCACCAGGCATGTAGTGCGAGCTTAGGTATGTATTTGGAAGCCTGTGTGCCATCTGATTAGGTGTACTTGTTTTCAGTGGATTTCAAGGAAAACTTGTTAACGCCTGGCCAGAGCTAAGCCCCGTCTTAGGTAGTGGGGACAGGGGTGGCCATGGCATGGACATGGTTCCTGCCTTCAAGTGATGAACTTGACTTGGGACTAAGATGGCCTCTTTGGGTCAATGACTCAGTGACTCGATCAGGCTTGTATCTACCCGCACAGGAAGATTCGGGGCCACATCACTATTTCCAGATGTCCACGATCCTGGCTCAAAGGGAAAAGAAACACCCAGTCATCCCGGGCGGGTCTCACTTAATTTTAACTTTGTCACTCTCCTGTCCCTTCATTTCCCCTCTGTTGTGAGTGATGAGGGTGTTGAGTTCATATCCGCAGGGGAATGTGGCAATTTGAGTGTCCTCTGGCAGGCCTGGGAGGCCAACCGGAAATGTTAAAATGAGGCCGGATCTGTGCTCTGTAATCATTCAGATCACACAGAACGTTCCCTGTGACTCCTCTCAGATGGCAGCCTGATCTGTCTCTGGAAATCGTACAGAAATGCTGAGGACTTGGGCTTTCCAGGTAGATTCCCGAGAAAGGAAAGGGGAGCTAGTGGCTCAAGCTGATTGGCTAGGCCTCCAGCCAGTGGGCAGAGGCTACTGCGTGGACACCTGGGTGGATTTGCCCCGCTTTGAGTAAAACCCAGTCTTACGGAGACGGCCTGTCAAAGACAGGGGTAGGCAGGGTGCAGACATCGCCCTTCTTACCATCTTTGACTTTATGAAAGGGACCACCAGGGGGACCTGCTAATAATGTGTGATCCCCAAGGGCTCGTGCAGTACTCCTGAAATGAAATTCAACTCGGAGAAACTGATTTGTACACCAAATCCCAACCCTTATGTGATTCTCAAATAACAAGACTGATCCCTTTAGCATTTGGGGGAACTTCCCTCCTTTAGGAAAAGTGACTCCATGGAGAAACTTGAATTCATTCATTCACTCAACAGGATTTTTCAAACACAGACTACATGTGAGGACAGCCTGTACCCCTTGGGGACCTTCCACCCAGCATATCAAGTGGCAGTTTGCAGAGCCTGCCCTGGCCTTGGATGCGGAGCTAATCATTCTCTCCCCACCCTACCCCCACCCCCGCCAACCCTTTTCAGGAGAGGGAGTGCACCAAAACAGGATCAAAATGTATCTCTTCTCAACAGAGTGTCGTCATTGGCCAAAGTGAGGTCATGCAACTCAGATTTTCCTTTCTTCCTTAGAGGGTTGAAATTCAGAGCCAGATTCCCTGCCTGAGAAATCTCTCTCCCTAACGTAACTGAAAACGTCTAGGCCTTTTTGCAGGGGACTTCTTCCGACCCTCTGTTGGGCGTTATCCTGATACCGCTGAATGGCTTTGCAGAAGGAGGTGCGCGTGCACAGAACCGCGTTTGCACATCTGGTCTCTCGCCCGTCCCCCGGGGCCCCTGAGGCCTGCTGCGCGGTGGAGGCTGCAGCTGGGGCTGCCGGCAGCCGCACCTGGGGGTGAGGGCGCAGCGGACACGGGAAGCCGGCCAGCAGATCAGCATCTCTCGATTGTTATTTTTTTAGGAAGTTCTGATGGTGACTGGGCAGTGGCGACACTTAAGTCACCAAAAGGTACTGTACGGCTTTTTCTAGCTCTTTCGTCCAGGTGTTGTCAGATTTGACACTGATCGGTAGAGGCACAAAGAGTCCTGGTGTCTGTGTGTGACCTGGTGCCACACGTGTGTCCCCCGTCGGGTGGCCTTGCAAGTCCGTCCAAGTTCCAGCATGTAGGTGTTTGTGTGTGTGTGTGTGCGTGCGTGTGTGTGCGTGGCGTATCTGTGCTCGGGGCTGTTGTTGAAGAATGCGCTACCCCTCACTTCTCAATATCCACTGCCTGAAGGAAAATGTCACTATCAGACACCATCCCAGGTAAGACATCCAGGAAATGTTGGCTTTTCTCAGAAACCGGCGCAAACAGAACAGCAAAACCCAAGGTAAATGAATGCAGGGGAGAAAACCACAGCTTCTGAGGGAGAGAGAAACAAGAGTTGGGTCTCGTGAACCATTAGCCCTGTCGCTGTTTTTGGCTTTCCTCAGGCGGTGCGGCGAGCATCAGATGCTCAGGAGTCGGGTCAGGTAGAGTCTGTGAATTAACCAGCTGGGTGCCTGGCCCAGGAGGTAGCGAGACTCTCTTTCCCCCTGCTGTGCACCAGCCAGAGTGCTGGACATTTCTATCATGTTGTCACTAAATTCCTGATGACCCAGCTGTGCAGGCCTTCCCCTTTCAGAAACGAGGACTTGGGTGTCTGAGTGACAGCGTCCTGCTAATGTCCACAGCTGCTAAGCGCTGGCGCTGCAGTTTGGATCCACGTCTGTTTAAATCAAGGCCTAGGTTATTTCCCACCGGGGGGGGGAGCAGTGCTTTCCAGAACAGACAGGAAACGTGGTTCTCTTCCGCCTTCACCCCGTTTGCTCTGTTGGATTTGGTGGTGGGAAGGATGCTGCTGACCCGAGGCCTTGGTGGCAGAATTCTTTCGTGACCTCGAACTTGGGAAATTAGGTCTCACAGGGCTCTAGGCAGGATACTGGCAGGAGCATTTCTACATTCTTGAAAGTTGGAGGTGAGTGGGCGGCCAGAGTTGTATTAAAACTCAGATTCCTGGGCCCTGTCCCAGAGCTTTGGATTCCTGAGGCCTTGGGTGGGGGCCTGAGGGATTGCGTTGCTAACCGGCTCCTTGGCGATGCGGCTGGTCTGGGGACCACACTCTGAAGACCACTGCACTGGAGAAATCTTGCTGGGAAGCTGGCAGCCTCTGATTAGGTCTCTAGGGATCTTCCTGGGGGCTGAGGTTTCTGAAGAGGGGCATCTGACCAAGTCCCAGACCCACAGAAACAACCTGAGCCCTGAGGGGAGCACGGGAGGGAAGGGGACCCATTCTACTCCCGAGTCCAGAGAGAGAGCCGGAGTCCCACGCGTCTGTGAGGATCCCTTGACTACCTTGTTGTTGCCTTGAGAGAGGCAGATTTTTGGGTCTTGCATTAGATAATAACTGTTCACATGTCAACATCCATTTTTAGAAATGCAAACAATTTGGAACATGACAGACCTACTAATTTGAGGCATAAACTTTTTTTCTCTCCCCTGTGAAAAACAAAGCCATTATGATTCCCATGACAGCATTTGGAGACAGTCAGCACCCCTGTCCTTATATCAGCTTGTTGTTGTCTGAGGCATTGTGAAAATATTTCGGGATGGGTCAAAAGCAATGGCCTGGAAGCTGTTTTTCTACCCAAACTGGGCTAATTTCACCTGTCCTGTGAAATGCATCTTTATTTAATGGGCCTTGTCTGGGGAGGTGAAGAGGGGTCCCAAGGATGGCCAGGCCCAACTTCCTCGGGAGTCACTGATCTTTCTCTAGTGTTTTCTACTCAACCTCCAGAACAGGAGTCTCCATGAGGCATGTGATAACAAGGTTGGGGCGTTTGGATGGCCCCTGCCTCCCACACCCTGCCACCTTCTCAAAAGGGTGACACGTGCAGGCTGGAACGGGCTTAACCTCAGACACACCTGGGTTCCAATCACAGTCTCCTTGTTGAGTACCCTTGAGGCCCTCAGCAAGTCAGCTGACCCCTCTGAGCCCCTGTTTTCTGATCTACAAAATGGGGACAATAGTGTCACTTACCGCCTAGGTTGCTGTGAAGATGAGGTAATGTGTACAACACGCATCACAGTGCCTAGTGTTCGGAGAGTGATAACCACACGAAGCCTAGCACGGGTATCATTAGGACTATTACCAGGTGAGCAAATAAAAGGCTCTGGAAAATCTCGTGCTAACAAAAAGCGTCAGACTCTCTAACACATCATTTCCCACACACTTTGGATGTCTGATCTCTTTTCTCTTCAGAAAACCCAGTTAACATCTTAACATCCAGGGGCACGAAGGTTGCTAGGAACCCGCTCTAGGAACACAGAGCAGGAGCGGAAGAGTAGGCCGAGGGGTGGGTGCCAAGGAGAAATGGCAAGGTCTCTGAAGATGAGGGTTTCCTGTTTCCACCCGCATTGCATCTCACTCCCTTGGTTGGTGAAACGCGTCTGCCAGGGTGGGAAATGGCAAACATTCCACCCCGGTTGGCACTGTTCATTGTTCTCTACCTGAGGTTTCCCATGCACGCCGCCCCCTAGTGGCCATTCCTGTTGCTCTGCCCGTGCCCAGCCCTAGGAACAGCCCCCCGTAATTCTTGGAAACCCCGCATAGGAAAGCACCACTACCTCGGAGCCCCGTGGACTCTCCTAATCGGTACGAAGCCATCCATGTCTTTTGAAATCTGGTCATTTTGCAAAATGAATCTTTGAACCTGACCTGTCGCTTAATCCCGCGTTACGCTGGAGCGCTGAACTTGGAGGTAACTGTCAGTACAGGACTGTGATCTGGTCA
Organism: Ailurus styani; assembly: GCA_002007465.1. NCBI lineage: Eukaryota > Metazoa > Chordata > Mammalia > Carnivora > Ailuridae > Ailurus > Ailurus styani. The sequence continues at coordinate 2,353,579 of LNAC01000023.1, read as the reverse complement.
CCCTGGCTTGGATCAGAAGCAGACCGTGTGCTCTTGCACGAGCCGCTCACGTGCTCCCAACACCCATTTCTACCGTTTCCAGAACAACGGATATGAAAATCCACACTCCCTTGTGTTTGGGGGAGTAACTTCAGGAGACAATATAAGTAATACACTTTAATGATGACAGTGAAGAAAATACACTTTATTCAGCCCTTCTGCTCTTCTGGAGGAGGGAACCGAGTCCCCGAGGTAAATGAGGTTGCCCCAAGTCAGACAGGAAAATTTTATCAGACCTGGAACCAGGACCCAGTCTTTGAAGAATGGCTTACAGACTGGACTCAGAGTCACTGGACATACTTGTTACAAATGAAAATCCTGGGGCCACATACTGCAGAGAAACTGGGACCACTGGACGTGGGGTCTCAGCATTTTTTAGTTATTTTTTAACTCCACCTTCTGGATAATTCTCTATACTCTAAAGTTTGGACCCACCTTTTCCAAGACCCAATCCCTAGACATGATTGGCCCTAGAACACCAACTTCACATGCCAAACATGAGTATTTTTGGTGTTTGCTGAAATAAAACTGTTTTCTTAGGGATTTGAGCTGGAGCCACAGCTGGAAAGTAGGAACTTTGGAGGTGACAGTCTTGGATTCAGAGTCCTGCCCTGACACTTATCAGCTGTGGCAGAGAAATTTGGCGGCCAAATTACTCAGTATCTCTGGGCCTTAATTCCTCTTGTCACACAGAAGAGATGGTTTTGCATTGTCACCTATGTTTAAGATGGTTTGAATGAGACAATGTCAGTGAAATGGGTGAGAATATCTCGTACATAGTAGGTACTCAGTAAATCCTAGTTCTTTCTTTTTCTAAGAAAATTGACGTAACCCAGTAATAAATGTTCATCCAAGAGATGCCACAGAAGGCAAAAGGCAGGAGACAATGTCTAATTCGGGAGGCAGTTCTGTCAGAGTGCACACATTTTGGATAAGGACCTACCTAAAGGCAACCTTAAAATATTACTGCATGGAATTCAGCCTTTTTCAATGTTCTGATTTGGGTTATTGGATTGCTGGTGAGCAGGAGAGTGCAGAGCAGATGGAGGATAGAGAGGGGATTTTTTTTTTAATAAACGTCAAATCCCACCAGCTCCTGAGATTGGCCTCTTTTAAAAAGCACACAGTGAGCACTGGAGTTTTGGTGCGCTTCTTTGGAAACCCATAGGGCATGGAGGAGATTCTCTGCTTGGCAGAAAATGCCATTGTGTAAGATTCAGTAAACATTTTGCTAGTTTGAAAATATGCCCCTCTGATGCTAAGTCACCTAGATCTTTTTTTTTTTTCTTTTAGGATCTTCACTTCCCTAGCACCTTACATGGTGCCCTCAGCACATAGTAGACACTCAGTATGGATTTTTTTTAATAAGTTGTTGAATGAAGCTGGGCATAGCATTGGAAGGGAATCCTGTGGTCTTTTCTGAAGAGACACCGGGAAATAGAAAAATTAACCAGATGGAAGTCAAGAGACCTATGCCCTCGATCCAGTGCTGCTTCTACCCAGTTGGCGGTCCTTGAGCCCACACCTTTAGTTGTCTCTTTTGTCGAATGGAAGGTTGGAGATCATTGATCTCTTTGGTGCTTCCATCTCTATAACTGAAGATCCCAGGCTTTGTTCTGATTGGCTTGCCTTGTCATGTGCCCACTTCTGAACAAATTGGTATGGTGAGGGCAATGGAATGGGTTGGTTGTAGTCCCTGGGGAATAGCTGGGGGGTGGGAGAGTGGAGGCTTGTGTCATCCAAACCACCTGGATTAAGACTAGGAGACAGGTGGATTCCCCAACTGAAAATGGGGCTCTTCCTGGAAGTAGGGTGAGTAAATGATGGGTGTTTGTATCAGTAGTCTTGCCACAAAAATGCCATGTAACAAGTGGCCCCAAATCTTGTGGTTTAACATTTATATAGCAGCATTTACTGAGACCAGGTGTCTGTGCTGATGTCGGAGATTCTCCTAGTCTCAGCTGAGTTGACTCATATATCTGAGAGTTGGCTGAATGTTGCCTGATCAGGGCTGGTTTTAGCTGGAATGACTTGGGTGACTTGGCTCTGCTCCAGGTGTATTTTGTCCTCAACGAGGGTAACCCAGACATATCGTGATGATGACATTGGTGCAAAAGAAGGACCCCAAACCAGCAAGCACTTCTTCAAACTTCTGTTATGTCATGTTGGCTAACATTCCTTAGTCACGTGGATGAACTCAGAACCCAATGGTGGGGGAAAAAATATCTTCCTCTGTTGGGGTGAGTTTCAAAGTCACATACAAAGAGCATGGATACAGGGAAAGGTGAAGAATTGAGGTCATTCCTGCATGAATCTAACATAGGATCCCAAATCTCACAATTTTCTGCTTTGAGATGGTCCTTTGCTATAGCAAATTGGAAGGAAGTACCTAGGATGAAGGATAATTAACCTTTATTTGCTTCATTAAAAAACAAGCAAACAAAAAAACCAAGTGTATAAAATTTAACAAGAGGGGAGGTTGATCTGAAGGCAAACCACACAAGGACCTTTTGAAAAGAATGATCTCCATTTATAGAGCAGCAATGCAGAATGCATGAAAGGGCAGTGGATATATGCATGGTTTCCATCCAGAGCCCTTCTTTGTAGGGGGCTCTGCAGTCAGCCATGGCTGGGGCACAAGTCCATCCATCTTTGTTCAACAGCCTCTCAGAAAGAGGTGACTGCGTAGCAGGGCTGCCTAAGGGAAGAGACAAAGGACCTGCAGGTGTAGAGGCCTGTCGGCAGCAAGACGTTCACAGAGGGCTCCCTGGAGTCACACCCAAGGGGCTCATGGCACAGCCTGGACAGCTTTGGTGCAAAGCCCAAGCCAGGCACTGTTTCAGAATCCTCTCCAGCAAAGACAGTGGGAGCCCTCAGGGTTAAGACAAGAAAGATCCAGTCTTCTAGACTCCCCCTGATAGTTGTATTTCTTAGAGAGCTAGGACTTCAAGGAAGATGTGAAGCCCAGCAGAGACAGCCTGGAGCCCTGAGCTTCATTAGGACCTGGTTCAAATGTGACTCCCCTCGCTTGTGTCTCTTCAGCAAGGCCCAGAACCAGGTGAAATGGGGCTAATTCATCATAAAGACAAATCTTCCCATCTCCTCTCTGGCTCTCTCCTGTCTGAGAAACTAGGCTTTTTTTTTTCCTGCCTTTCTTGTTTCTGCCTGCTGAGACAGTTTCAGGAACCTGCACAGCTTTAGAGAAAGTATTTTAAAAGAAGAGAGAAATACCTGGGTATTTAAAAAAAAAAAAACATGAACTGTCCCCCCATTTACCTTTTAATTTAGCTTGTGAAGGAGGCAAAAAATAAAAAGTAGAGACCCAGAAAATATCCCTGTATAGGTAAAAAGCAAATACTGTCCTACTGAACCAAAGGCCCCATAAATACAGTGGGTTGAGAGAAAGAAGTATCTCTCTGTTTTAGTTTTCAGAGGAAGTGGCACAGGTTGGTGGGGCAACTCCAGTCCAGATGGTCACTCAGGGACCGAGGCTCCTCGAACACTCTCTCTACCACCCTCTATATGACTGTCCTCATTTGCATTGTACGGTTAGCTGCCGTCATAGCCAATGGGAAGGGGAAGAGAGGACACCCAGGGCAGGCGATTTTCTTTTAAGCAAGTCAATTGAAGTGAAAATTGGATGCATCATTTTTGCTAACACACTGGCTAACATATTGGGGAAATCTAGTTTGGAGCTGGGTGGCCATGTGCCCGAGAGAGGAAGGTAGAGAGAGATTTGGGATGCAAGTGGCCTTGTGCTACATCTTCCCAGGTGGGAGTGTGCATTTAGGGAACCCTACCGTATGCCATGCATGTAATGGTTTGCACCTTCACCTGCCCTATGTCCTTGACTTCTGCTCTGCACCCCACAGTCGATCTTATTATCCTCATGTGATTTTCTTCTCCTTTCTAACAATGGCAGCAATAGGAGCTACCATCTGTTGAATACCAACTACGAGGCAAGGACATTGGTACTAGACATGATTCTCTTCAGTACCCTCAACCCCTTGCCACCCAACCATTGTTGTTTGAATCTGAATTTTACTGGTAAAAGTTAGAGTTCAGGTAACTTGCTCAAGGTCTCCAGCTTGTAAGCAGAAGAACTGGATCTGAATTCACATCCATCTTCTCTGAAAGGTTAGGGTCTTTCCACCATATTGTAAAGAACTTACACTCAACACAAATCACGTGGGCGTTCTTCCAGACATCCTTATATACTGTATGAACCTGACGCGCGGCAGCCTTCAAGCTCTGACCTCATTAATCCTCCTTTCCTTCTCTCATTAATCCTTCGAATTCCTGGGACTTACTGCCGAAGCCTGCCTTTTGTGACTTGGGGCTCTTCTATGGCTGTTGAGAGCCCAGTATAGGATTCAAAACCAACACTTTGGCTCTTTGTCATCGCTGGAAGTGACTGCTGCCCTCTGGGTGCCAGGGAATGGGATAGTAGAAGCACAAGGAAAAGAAATAGTAGTTAATATCTCAAACGATCCCACTACATTGTCATGGAGGGGATCAGTGTGATGAGCTCAGGCAACCACACCTGCCTCGTGGTCTTGGGGTGGGGTGGGGGCCAGCTGCATGAGATAGTGTGTGTCAAGCACTTGGAGAGTACCTGACCTGGTGTCTTCTCTTAGTTCTGGGAGAAGTGGATGGCTTTGTCCGGCCCAACTCTGGGACAGGTCGGTGAGTGGCCAGCACTCCGGCCAACGTCAGTGCCCCCCAGAGATGCCAAGACCCGTACACTTGGTAATGCAGCACCCAGCCTAAATGCTGGAAGAGCCACAACCTGGCAGAGAGTGTCTCAGTTCACCCGCAGCTCCCTCCTCCTCACTGTGAGGAAGAAAAAGAGTTTGTCTTGGAGAGAATTTGGGACTTCATCAAACTTCCGGTTGTGACATTCGGACATTTCCTCTTGAGAATCTGATACTGAGATGTGCACCCCAGTCCCTAATGTTCTGACAGAAGGAATCAGGAAAAGCGGTTTCCCTGCATAATTCTCACCCTGTCCTCCATTTTCCTTCGTGTTGGGGGGAATAGCTTCCTGTGGATGAGCCCTTGCTAAGGAATCAAGACTATTCTTCTATAAGGCGGCCTCGCGGCTAGAGAAATGGTCAGTGTCGCAGCCATGAATTCACCAGTTCCAGGATACCCACATTTGGGCCTGGTAGTCTGGGTTAAGATCCCAGTGCCGTCACTCGGACAAACCGCCAGAGCTCTGTAGCCTCCGTTTCCCCATTTATAAAATGAGACCAAGAATGGCACCTACCTCGGTAGGATATTGAGAGTATTAAAGGGGTTAACAGGGGTGCCTGGGTGGAGCAGTGGGTGAAGTGTTGACTTTTGGTTTCAGTTCAGGTCATGACCTCAGGGTCCTGGAATTGAGCGCTGCGTTAGGCTACATGGTCAGCAGGGGGTCGGCTTGGGATTCTCTCTCTCCCTCTCCCTCTGTCCCTCCCTCCCTCTCTAAAATAAATAAATAAAGTCCTCCTTTTTTTTTAAAGGGTTAATCAATTCCCTAGCCAAGTCTCTCGAACAGCATGCATTTAATAAAGATGAGCTTTTACTCAGTTTACCAGTGGGGGAGCTGGGAGGGAGACCAGACTTGCGCGGCGCCCAAGCAGCCTCTGACCAGTCCCTGGCTCCTTCACTCCACGGCCTCCTGCTTCCCTGAACTCACTGCTACAGAACAGTCATGCCCCGGCAAGGCTACGGCCAAGGATATGGAGCTGAACAGCAAGCAGGTTCTCCTGCCCCAGAAATAAGGGGGACTTAACCCCTGCTTTAGTCCTGCGATCCCTATAAAGCACAGGGCACAGGGCACTCAGACTTCTGTGAGATGGGCCATGTATTTGCATTCTCCAGAGAAACTGAACTGTGTATACACACACACACAATCCTATTATTTATATATGTTCCTGTGTATCACATATGAATAATAGGATACATATACAGTTGGTTTGGTTGAAGCAGCTCCCCATAATAAATCTCCCTTCAGATATATGTGCGTATATGAATGTGATGAATAGTCATATATATGAATAATAGGAGATATAGATACACACACACACACATATGAAAGGAGGTTTATTATGGGGAATTGGTTCGTGTGATTATGGAGGTTGACAAGTCCCATGATGCATCGTCTGCAAGCTAGAAATTCAGGAAAGCCAGTAGTGTGATTCCAGTCCAAATCTGAAAACTTGAGAACCAAAGGAGCCAATGGGGTAAATCCTAGTCAAGGAGCAGAGGACCAGTGTCCCACCCAAGGGATGTGACAACTGGCAGAAAGGAAGGGCATGCAGTCTTCCTTCCTCTGATTTTTGTGGTGTTTGATCCCTCGTCAAATTAGATCATTCCCACCTACATGGGGGAGGCAATCTACTGAGTATACCAATTCAAATGCAAACCTTCACAGACACATCCTGAAATAATATTTAATCCGGACAGCTGGTGGACCCACTCTGGCTGACACAGAAAATGCACCATCACAAACCAGATGACCAGAACATGAAACATTCTGCCCATTGCTAATATTTTAGATACAGTCATTGGAATCTGAAATATTGCCAGTGCTTTTCTGCCTTCATCAAATGCATTATTGTACCCCTACTCTGCTGGGCAGTGGACGAGGTGTTGGGGATGCAGTAGTGAGCAGAGCTGATACGGCCTCTACCCTAGTTGGAGCCTATATTCTAGTCAAGGGAGGCAGACAATACCAAAGTAACTAAAAAAGAAAATTTCATAAAATGATACAGACCAAGAATATAGTAAAATAGGGAGGAGTGATGAGAGAAGTTGGAGGTGGGGCAGGCTCTCTCTTGACTGACTCATCAAGAGGGGTTTTCTGAGGAAGTAAGCTTTGTTCAGAGAACCAAATAACAAGAAGGATCCAGATACACAATGAAAAAGATGAGCGTATTAGCGGAGAGAGCAGCAAGGATGTGATCCAGTGGCTCTGACACAGTGAAAGGCTTGGTGTGTTCAGGAAGAGAAAGGAATCCTGTGTGTCCTGGGTTGAAAGTATCCCTCCAAATCTCTGTCCACTCAGAAGCTCAGCATATGACCCCACTAGGAAATAGGGTCTTTGCAGATGTAATGAGTGAAGGTGAGGTCATACCGGATTAAGGTGGGTCCCAATGCAATGACTGGGATCCTTGCAGGAAGAGGGAAATTTGGACACATAGACCCACATGAAGAGGGTGGCCCGGTGGAGTCAGGGCTGAGAGTGGAATGAGGCAAAAGGCAAGGAATGCCAAGGATTGTAGCAACTACCAGAAGCTAGAAGAGGCGAGGAAGGATCTTCCCCTAGAGCCCACAGACGGAGGATGGCCCTGCTGACACTTTGCCTTCAGACTTCTGGAATCTGTGAAAGAATAAATTTCTGCTGTTTTAAGCCACCCAGTTTGTGGTAATTTGTTATGGCAGCCCTGGGAAACTAATACACTCTGTGACAGGCTCATAGCAAACGGAAGCGATGAGGGTGGACAAGCAGCCAGAGATCCGGTCACGGAGAGCTTGGGGCCACTGCCCCCAATCCAAATAATTTGGATTTCATTCTTAAGGGTAATGAAAAGATTTATCACTTGATTTCAGCATATTCTTAGACCAAAAACAGGGACACATGAGGAATGGTGAAAGTTTAAGTTGATCAGGGTATTGCTTACCAGGTTAGACTCATCACCTGAGACCCAAGAATATCACCAAGAGACAATGAGCTGTAGGAACCGCTCCTGAAGATATCTTTGGCCCAGGGAAAGAAGGTAGGTGGGAGGCCCACCTGCTGCGACCCTCAGATGTGCAGCTTGTTTTGAAAACTGGTTATTACCTTGACTCTCTCCCTTTCCACGGAAGTGAGGCTCCTTCCCACCTGCACCTGGACAAGTGTCTGCTGCTAATTAGGGGAGAGACAGATGGAGCAAGGTACAGTTTAATTTTACAGCCTTGGTTCCTTCAAGGCAATTAGGCTCATTGGAAGGAGAGCACCTTTTTCATTCTTTCTTCCTCTTTTTAAATGAAGAAAAATCAAACTGGAGAGGCCCAATGTTGTTGAAAGGCTCACACATCTGTTTCCTGGTCGGCTTGTCAGCCATCTGCCCACGAGGCATTGGGGCCCATTAGGTTAATGCATTTATTAATGGGGCTTACAAGGCTGTTCGATGAATCTGTTATTTCTTTCACGTGTTTTACTATACTGACAGGGACCGCACTGCACAAAGCCGGGAGAGGCCACGTAGGCATTTCTTCCTCCTCCCCTGGAGCCACAGGCCACCAAAAACACTGAAAGAGAGTGTGACGAACATTGCATTTCCTTGGTTATGGGAACAGTACATCCACAACCATCCACATTCTTGTTATCAAAACCGCCTTGAAAATCACTCTTAGAGGAACAGTTTCGTGCCCCAGGCAACAAATCTTTGCCTGCTCTGTAGTTCTCTAAAACACCTCAGAGTCTAGTGGAGGGAAGACAGTCAGACATAGAAATAGCTGTGAATGATAGAATCTTGCCTACTCAGCTTCAGATGGTCTCCTGACCCCTTGCTTTCTCCACTCTACCACACGGATGTCCTTTCTGTTTCTTGAAGCCGCCACACTCCTTCCTGCCTGTGGAATTTTCCAAATGCTGTTCTGTGTCATTTATATACTGCTGCATAACAAACTAGCCTAAAGTGCAGCAGCTTAACAGAGCCACCATTTGTTGGACTCGTGATTGTGGATCAGCTGACAGCGCTGGGTTGGGCTGGTTTAGGTGTCCTCAGCCAAGTTTACGTGGTATCTGGACTCAGCTGGAAGGTCAGTTGATGCCTGTATGGTCTAGGATGGCCTCACCCAGTGTATGGCAAATAGCAGCCTGTTGGTTGTGGTAAGCATGGGCAACTGGCCTGAAGATTTCTCATCCTCCAGGAGGCTAACCTGGGCCTCCTCCTTCACATAGAGTCAGGAACCCAAGAACCTGATAGCAGAAGCTGTAGAACTTATAAAAGCCCATGTTTGGGATACACATACATCACTACTGCTACAATCTCCTGGTCAAAGCCAGTCACAAGGTCTGGCCATATTTGAAAGGTAAGGAAGACATTCTACCACTTGATGGAAGGATATGCAAAGTACTTTGGCCATTTTGGGCTATATACCACTTATTCCCTCACCTGGAATCCTACTTCTATTACTCTTACCTCTAGGTGACAGCTAAAGGTACATCCCCAAGGGTGTCTTCCTTCATCATCCCAAACAGATCAAGTCCCTCTCTTAGTCTACTTCGTAGGGCAAATGAGGCCAACACACATGGTAGGTACAGGGAAGTGAAAGGGGAAGGAAGAAAGGAAAGGAGGATTGTTGGCTTGGATGAATGCCTGCTTTATGCTTAGCAAGTTGCCTGGCACAGAGTGAGTGCTCAATAAATATCGTTGGATTTAATCCAGTTCTTTCTTAAGCCAGGAGACAAAATATATGTATTGAATAGTTACTGTATTCCAGAATTGTGCTTTGTAGCTTACATATCTCATACAATTTATTCCTCACAACAATCCCGAAGTAGCTTGTGTTATCCCCATTTCACACCAAAGGAAATAAAGCTGTTAGAGGTTAAGTGACATTTCTGAGATCTCAGAAACTCAGGTCTGGCTGATTCCAGAACCCCCCGAATTTTCTGCCCACCCTACTCTTGCCCCATGCACCAAACACTTTGTACAATCAGGGCATCCCCAATGCCAAGCTCACTAAGAGACCAAGTCAGGGAGGTTGTAAAGAAGGTTGTAGATTCTCTGTGTGGGACTTCATGGTTCCTCTTCATGGAGGCTTCTCCTCCCAGCACTGATTTGGCAAGGGTTCAATGCTTCTGTGACTTCTTTTCTTTAGAACTTTTTGAGAAAACACCACCTATCCCAGCTGTTGGGACATCTACTCCATAATCAGTGTTCTCAGTCTGTCAGACACAGCAAACCTTGAATACATCCTTTCCTCTGACCAGACCTTAGGTTAGTCCGTTGTCTGGAAAGAGGAGCATGAGAATGAATGATTCTAGATCACGACTGGGGACATAATGAGGATGAGTGAGACCTTCATAACAGACTCATAGGAGGAACAGGGGAAGGGAGCTTCCAGTCCTGTGATTGCCCTGATGTTCTATGTGTATTCAGGATATGTTGCTCTTATATCCACTCACTGAATATTTATCGAGTATCTAATATCTACCAGGAAGTAGGCTGGACCTTGTGTATGCAGTGATGTGCAGGAATCTGACCTGACAGACAGTAAAGAATGAATGCATTACCAAGTACAAAATGGCATCTACAATGGGTGCCATGGAGAAGAGTCTATCCTGGTGGGATGTGACCTTTCGAGGTCCTCAACGGTGGTGGGAGGTGGCAGGAGAGAATAGGACTGAGATTGGAGGTCACTTACCTTTAGTTCTCTAGGAAGAGCTATGTGCTGACACTGTGCTACTTGCCAGGGCTATGCTTGTGGTCTCCACTCTGGCTCCACCTTAGAATCCCTTGGATGGAGGAATGCTTAAAAAAAAAAAAAATTCTTGTCTGGGCCAGACCCACAGAGATTCTAATTGAATTGTTTGGGGGAGGAATCCAGGAATCTGAATGCTTTCGCAGCTCCCCCATGTGATTCCCAAGTACTGCCAGGATTGAGAGCCCCACAGATGGAAAGATAAGGTTCATGCCTTCAAAGCTTCCAACATCTGGTTCTTAGACCATCTAAGAGATCTTCATAGAAATATTCACAAGACTGGATAGCGTTTTATTTATAGCATTTACCATATTTATACTCTTATGTAATCTGTGGGATTATTTGATCATGCTCTATCCCCACCTAGTAGATGTCCACCCCATGAGGGCAGGGACCATGTCTATTTCCAATTCTTCCTTATATTTTCACTGCCTAACACATGGCCTGATGAATGGCTGAATGAGCAGATTGCTTGAGGAAGTTTTGGTAGATGAGGGACATGGTCAATTTTGCATTTGAGAAATATGTCTTTGGCTGCAGTGTGGAGAATGGACCGGGTGGAGGGGTGAGACCCAAGGCAGGGAAGCCTGTTTGGTGGCTGAAGTGGAGCCATGTTCAAAGCTGGGGGTGACGTGGAATAGGCCAGAGAAGCATTTGTAGGCATGGCTGGAAGGACTTGATTTAGCAGTTGTGCTGGAGGGGAGAAGACGAGGATGAGTCAGTGAATGCCACCATATTTCTGGCTTCAGTGACTAGAAAGTTAGTGTTTGCATTTGAGAGGTAAGCAAGGACCTGAAGGAGAACAGATCTTTGTAATGTTGATGGGTTCAGTCTTGGCCACTTGGAGTGGGAGATGACAGTGAATCTGTCCTGGATGTAACTAGATTCATGTTCCCCCCGCCCAAGTCCAAGGGGGAATATCAGGGCATCCTTCTGTTGAAACTTCATGACATTGGAAACCTAGAACTTTCTTTTGGAAGGCGGAAAGATGGGGATCCAACATTGACTTGAATTTAACTCATGCCACTTTAAGCAATCATGGTATTTTGGGAATGTGTGCTCTTTGTATCTTTAGTGGCAGATTTCTTTTGACACTCAGTATTTTCAGACAGCTCTAGAATTTATGGAAAAGGGGACTTTCTCTTGAAAGATCACTTGAGCCAGGGCTATTTACGTTAACAGGGACAGAAACCCAACTTAACCGGTATTATGCCTAGAAGGTTAATGTGTGGCTTCCTAGGGTGTTGTGTTGAGGAGTCTGAGTGGAGGTCACACCTACCAGGATAGAGCACTGTGATCAATGAGTGATGTCTGCCACGGACACAGAGAAAGAATCAATTGGGAAATGAAACATGGCACTTCCATGAATGTACATAGAGAGAAATTCATATGTATAACAATGTGGGATATTGGAACCATGGATGAAAAAGCAGCAGATATTTCTCCTCTCCAAAGGAATGTAAGTTCAAAGGTTTACTGCTAAAAAATAAATTTTATTTTACCTATCTTACTTATTCTAAGTAATCTTGACACCCAATGTGGAACTCAGACTCATGACCCTGAGATCAAGAGTCGCGTGCTCTACTGACTAAGCCAGCCAGGCATCCAACTAACAAATAAGTTTTAAAAGTGTAGGGGGAAAAAAAAGTGTAGGGGATCTTATGATAAAAGAATTTTAAGAAAATAAAAGCTCTCGTGAAATTATCAGATAAACACATAGGGAAAGAAAGTTCAAGGAAAGAAGAAGGGAAGGAAAGGAGACGGAGGGAGAGATAAGAAGGAAAGAAGGAGGCAGGGAAGGAGGGAGCCAGCATTAGAAAGAAAAAGAAAAAAAAAGAAGGGAAGGGAAGGAAGAAAAGAAGGAAGGAAAGAATCATTGTGCTGGAGATGGTGTGGTGAAATGGTACAGAGATTCGTGTGAGTCTTTTGTGATTGAGTTGGCAATATGTATCAAGAACCTTGATAATGTTTACACCCTTTGGCCAAGTAATTCCACTTTAGGTAATTCATTTCCAGGCTGGCTAGTAGAGAGTTCAGGCTTTGTGGGCCCCTTGGTCTCTGGCATATTCACCCGGGTCCACCAACGCAGAGCAAAAGCAGCTACAGGCAGTAGGCGAGCAAGTGGGTATGGCTCTGTTCTAGTAAAACTTTATTTATAAAAATAGGTAGCATCCAGATTTGGTCCAAGGGCTATAGTTTGTCATCGTCTGACATAGGTGAAGAAAAATACTTTTGCAATTAGTCTAAATTTAAAATTCTAAACAAGAAAAGAGCTTTAGTCTTAAAGATTCTCGTTTCACCTTTATTTGTGTCAACAGCGTATTGGCAAACTTGACTGTTCATCGATGGGAGGAGTGATTAATTTTAATAGTTCTACCCAATGAAATATTACGTAGGCATTAAAATGTTGTATATTAGTGATTTTTAACAACATGGAGAAATGCTTGATAGAATGTTATGTGGAAATTAAACAGTGATTTATAATGATAATTACAATGATAGGGACTAATATCTAAGTACTTTACACACATACCATTTAACCCTTTGGACAACCCTATTGGAAAATATATCTCTATTTTTTATTGTAACTACTCTCCTTGTGCAGAAACCAATGGTAATAAAAACTAAGAAGTTTCTTAACTTTTATTAAGTAACCAAAGTTACACTTCTGGGAGGTGACAGAGTTGGGGTTTGAACACAGGCCTGCTTAACTGCTAAAAGCGACCAAACACACCAATAGAAATCCCAAGTTGAACCCCACTTATTGAGAAAACCAGCAGCCGATACAGCCAAGTATTGATATCGGCGGTCTTGAATGGTGGGTGACAGACATGAATATTTCTCAAGATGTTCAATATTTCCCCCTACCAAGAATGCCTGATTTTAATAATGAAGAATCAGCAGTGGGATTTTGTAGGAAAGCAAAGAAGGTACAATGCTAGGTGTCTTATGGTGGAGAAGTGTTTATTTGGGGGAAGGGGGATCTAGCGTTCCCACTCGGGATGCCCTCACCTTCTCGGTCCTGATCTTGCCTGTGAAAAGAACTTGACCCTCTTTCCTTCTGTCCTCCTTCCTCCTGTCTGTTCCAGATGGAGTTTCTCGTGTGTGTCTCGTTTGGACTGTTGGCCCACTTTGATGCTGTGCCCAGGTTGACTTGCCAATCCCTAACTGTCTCTCTCTCTCTCTCTCTCTCTCTCTCTCTCTCTCTCTCTCTCTCTCTCTCCTCTCTCTCCCTCTCTCTGCTCTCTCCTCCCCTTCTCCGTCCACCTTGGACAGCTGACAAGGTCAATGATGACTTCTCCTCCAAGCGACGGCACCTGGCCGAGCTGGCCGCCAAGGGGAACCTCCCTCTGCACCCTGTAAGAGTACAGGATGAGCCACGGGCCTTCAGCCCCGAGCACGGCCCCGCCAAGCAGAATGGACAGAAGTCCCGCACCAGCAAGATGTCCCCACATCCCCTGGCTTACAACTCCACCACCAACTTCAAGGGCTGGGACCCCAGCGAGCATTCCCTCCGGCGGCAGGCTTACGGTAACAAGGGCAAGCTTGGCGCCGCCGAGTCGGGCTCCAGCGACCCCTTGGGGACTCGCACCCAGCACTACCCACCCCCCCCACAGCCATACTTCATCACCAACAGCAAAACAGAAGTGACTGTCTGAGCTTGCGCTACAGGAAGCACCCTGGAGACCATACTCAACTGAGAGAGGCAAAAAATACCCCTGGCCCACACCCCCCACCCCCGTCGTCCCCGACCCGCTCCCCCACACCCTGACTCCCCACACCGACCAACGATAAACCTGCTGGTGACGCGGAATCACGCTTTCCTTGGGTCATGCCTAACACGTGTCAGCGGGCATCTGAGCAAGACGGAAGCAGGGTGTTCAGCAATACAGCAGAGGGGAAGACGGAGGCACGGCTCTTTCGACGTCGGGCCCCAGGTGGCCAACTCACATTCCCACGTGGTGGGGTTAATGTTTTCTTTTCCAACTGACTTAAAACTGAAATCCATGACGGAAAATGGAAAGTAGCACAACTTAGAGAAATCGTCCATTTGAGCACATAATGCCATTTTACCACGCGCTGTCTGTTTCGGGGTGAAAGAGCCAGGTTGGGGTGGGGGGAGCCTGCGAGTGGACACGAGAGATGAGCGGACTTAAGACGAAGAGTCACTGGGGAGGAAGCTGTGTGCATTATAAGTGTTTTCGAATCCCGAGAAGTGGTGACGCGGACACACAACTTTGACAAGCGTGAGACAGTAACTGGGCCCCACCCATTCCATGTATAGTACTTTTCACATCGTCAATGTTGGAAGCAAAAAAAACGACACACACTCAAACTCACAAAAAATAAATAGACCCCGAACCCACCGGCAATGATGAGAAAGAAAGAGCATGTGAGAGAAGTCCCGTAAAGACCATGACCGTGGACGTGGGAAGGATAGTAGACTTTTACGGCGGGGAGAGAGGGTCCAGAGAGTGTTAAATAACTTTTTTTTTAAAAAAAGATAAACGATCACAAGCCACTACAAAACAGACAAAAACAGCAAATCAATTTTTGTCCAGAATCCTCGAGACTTAGGAAACCAACAATGACATCAGAAAAAAAAAAAATATTCACCGTTGAAAAGTCAACAAGAGGTGAGAAGGGGACCCCGCATTTCCTACCTTACCTCCGGGACAAGAAACAGACACCGCGACTAGTCCTCTATTACCCATCTCTCCCCAGCCCCCCTCAGCCCGTTGCCGCCGCCGCTGCCAAATTTCAACTGCTTTGGACTGAAAATTTCATAAGCGTGGGTGGTGCCTTCAATGTGTTACTGTTTAATGACAGTCTTGTTTCCCAAGTGCAACCTGTGTTCTCTTAGTCCCCCTCCCTCCTGTTTCCTGCCGTAATCGATGTTTCCTCTCCCCTCTTTGTTGGTGAGCCCTCCCATCACACGTTCTGAGGGGGCTGCTACAATGTCCGGGGAACCTAAAGATCAAGACCTCCTCCCTACGTCCCACCTGTCACCCCCCTACTGTCATCTGGCTCCCCAAACCTCTCCAGCATTTCCGGGTCTCGTAATTCCCACGGCCCTCCAAGCCACCTCCCCAGATACTTCCACGGGTTCCTCTCCCTCCCAGAATCCCCTGAGGTGGTTTTTGGGATGGGTTCTCACAGCCAATGGCCCTTGGGCATCCCGATGAAGACCGTTTCCTTGCTGCTCCTGTTTGTTTCGTGGAAGCCTGATGAGGAGAGTGCAGAGAGAGGGGAGATTTTGATTGTAGGGGAGAAGTTTTCAACCAGTCCCTAACGGCCTTCGCCAGTGAACTGGAACCTCTTCTGGTGTCCCAAGAAGATCCAGAGCGTTCCCCGGGATGCCCAAGTGCGGCGTTCTGCCTCACCCGACTCACCTCCAACAGCATGGAAGCTGGGAAGTCAGGGGCCTGTTCTCCTTTTCACTCCCGGCCCCTCTGGGGACATTGACAATGCATGTTCTCTCTCTGGACTTTGGTCTCCCATCTGAGACGTGCAGAACTGGGGCTAGATCAAGCAAAACTGCCCATTTTTTAAAATGCCACCATGCACAGAAGCCACTCATAGAGGATCCTCATTTATAAGGTGGCTCTGCGCTGGACAAAGCAGGATTGGTGGGGGAGGGGGGTGGAGACAGAGTGCCCACCTTCTCAGCCACTTTGCTGGGATCCCAGCACTGCCCAGAGTCGGGTCAACACCGCCCAGCTTGGTCAGTGTTTCCGCGATGCTAGTTATCCCTGTACTGCAACCTGCTTGGGCATCTCTGTGGATCACCATCACGTATTTGTAGCTAAGTCGATTCACTCTTAATACTTTGAACTTTTAAAAGGAAAACTCGCTTTCATCATTCCAAATAGAAAAGCAGTATCAGTCACCCTAAACAGAAAGTGTAAAGATAAGGACGAAGGCAACAAAGCAGCAGTTGTTAAGTTCTAGCTAGCTACAGTTGCTTGTGGAAGGGTCTGAACTCAGAGCCCGGCGTTTGCTGGATCGTTCTCTCTCTCTCTCTCTCTCTCTCTCTCTCTCTCTCTCTCTCTTCTCTCCGCCCCCCTTCCCTTCTGTCATTCCTCTCTCTCCCTTTTTCTGTATTAAGATGATTAGCAGATATTAAAGAGCTGTTAAAGATATACCAGCACCCAGTGGAGACTTTACACTCCAAGGGACTCCATCGGACTGACAAAATGAAAAGGAACCCACTCCCCTCCGTGACTCGGTGTTAACCGGTCCACGTGCTACTGCAAATCCTTTTGCATTTGCTAGTGATGCACAGCGCCTATTTCAGGAAATACTGGGTCTGCTTCTCTGTGAGGTTCCGTCCAGCTCCAGAGGTCTGTGAGTCTCGTTTCCCTTTTAGCTCATCTTGCCCCTTGTCCTCAACTCACTTCATCTGACCTTTATCGCCGTGCTGATGGCGGACCTATCTTTGGTCTCTGAATCTACAGAATTTTTTTCCTCCTCAGTGTTCCTTCTCTTCTGAGTAAATTTCATCCGGTGAGTTTCATTAGTTGAGGGGGTTTGGGCAGGAAGGTCACAGTGTGGTCAGCAAGATGCGGCGGGATGATGGACAAGAACGTTCCTTCTCTGTCTCATTACCTTCCAGTTGGCTTTGTGAACTGGGACCAGGGCGGTGGGGGTTGGACAGGGAGGGTGGATGGAACTCACGGTCCTGATGCGTCTGTGGCTGCCATGGACCGACTAGAACCCTGCGGCTACAGTGGGGAGCTTAGAAGAGGGAAACCCGAACAAAGTAGAGAGGCTGTCCATCCCCCTCCTTGGCCCTGGCACTAGCCTCTACTTCTTGCCTTTAGCTTTCCCCGACTTCCAGCCCAATGGGACCAGAGTCTGACTTCCCTTCGCCCTCCTGGATCATCTCAGCCTCCATCCGCCTTGGGCGCTGCCTGGCACCCCCATCTCACTCCTCCCCCCACCCAGTTTTCCGTGTAAATGGAGCATATTTTATGTGCAAATATTTTAGTAACCGTATGTTCTGCAAGTAAACCTGTGTTAATACTTGTCAACAACTGCAGAGTTTATGATACCAATAATACTTCCTACAACGAAGAAAAAAAAAGACATTTGTTTGTTTTCTAAAAATGTTTATTTGTAAACATGTATTCACTATATTAATATGAATTTCTTACCTGGCAATAAAACCGATTATATGTGATGCTGTTGGGGTTGTCATGTATCTTTTGTCCAGGGTTCAGGAAACAAAACACAACAACAACAACAAAGCGGAAGTAAAATCAGTGAATCACCGAAGTGGTCATTAGGAGCAGTTTATTGTGCACACACAAAAAAGACAGTCTGCCAACCGGGAGCACCCAACCCAAAACGTGGAATGAGGCTCAGAGGTATATCGTCGTAAAGCAACTTAGCTCGTGTGCAGGCAGCGACTGTGGATTCTTCGCGGTGATGGGTTGCCGTATTAGAATTTTCTTAAGTGAAAAGGAACTCATTAATGGTGACTTTGGGGAACAAAAAGTTTGGCTTGTGATTTTCAGAGGTGTCAGCAAGAAGTGACCCAGGTCAAGTGAGCCTTGCTTGTCTTGCAAAAGAAGCTAAATTAAGCTTTGCTTGTATGACTACACTGGTTCCGTCTGCAGAGGGAAGTCTTAAGGCTGGTCTCCGTTTGTGTTTGATTTTAACACTTCCTAGCCTCCCGCATCCTAATCTGAGCTTCCACCAGGGGCCACCAGTATCAGCACAGACAGCTAAATTTTGAATACATACTTGGGATGCATGGGAAATTGTTATTGGTAAAGGACATTTTTACTTAATAACAACCTATACAAATTTTCCAGGAGAAAATTTGTTTTTTGTTTGAAGCCCTTTTGGTAGGAGTCTGTGTCTCCTAGGTTCACTTCCCGCCTTAAAAAAAAATAATACCATTGCTAGGTCCCCTCATCATAACTAAATTTATCTGCACTGGTCAAGAATCCTGCTGAGATTTGCACTTTTGTTTTTATCGGTGACGAGGCTTGTGAAAAACACAAGAGATTGGATTCTTCCCCTATTTGTTAAACTTTATTTCCTGCCCGGCTTCTGTTTGTATTATTTCAGTTTGAGAATTTCGGGT
The DNA here is from genome assembly GCA_002007465.1 of Ailurus styani. Lineage (NCBI taxonomy): Eukaryota > Metazoa > Chordata > Mammalia > Carnivora > Ailuridae > Ailurus > Ailurus styani. The sequence goes on along the minus strand of LNAC01000023.1, from coordinate 2,334,984 downwards.
AGAAACCTGCCCTCACATGGTCTCATCGGAAAAGGGCTCTGAGCAAAGCGGATCTGAGAGGCGGAGGGGACACCCGGAGGGGTTGGGGAGGGAAGACGGGAAAAGGAAAACAGCCAATCGAGGATTCCTTCTCCTGCCAGCTACCACTGTGAGTGACTGGAATTTAACGCGGTGTGGGGAGGCTGTAGCCGACAGACTCAGAATCATCCAGCCAAATGCAGGTGGAGCTGGTAGAGCTGGGCTTTTCACACACCAGCTCCCATCCCACACCATTTGAGCTTTGCTTTCAGGGACGGTTACTAATCAGACACTCCCAGGCTCTCGTGTGTGAGGGCAGAGGGATTTCCGAAGCGTGGAGAAAGCCCCGGGCTCAGAAATGCACTGGTAATTGGAAGTCAGCCCCTGGGGCAAGACATAAGGGGAGAGGCAGGAATTCCCAGGGGCTGCTCAAAGCCAGAGCTCCAGGGTGTCCGGGAGTGAAGCTTCTTGTTTCTGGCCACTTAGAAGAGTTGTCTCTCTTGAGCAGAGAGAATACTGGACCACAGTCTGCAATCTGGGTCAGGGTCCTTGTCTTGGGATGGGGCGATCTCCATTGGTCACAGGGTCCCCTGGTGTCTCCCAGAGTAGATCTTGTGGGCTCTCTCTCCTTTTCTCTCTCGGGTATAGGCGTGGTTATCAGAGGAGTCTGGATGGCAGAGGATGCTCCTCCAGTACTTAGGAACCCTTCTTTGGAGGTGGGAGTCACTGACAACGTACATCACGGCCCCATGGAAGCACAGGTAGGACAGAGGATCATGCTTCTGTGCGGGGCAATGACAGATTCTCCCCCTAGTGAAGCTGTTTGGTCATAGCTCAAAAACAACAGCAGTCACACAAAGTGTATTTGTAGAACTCCGGTTATGTTGCCAATCACTGTTGAGGACTTTGGGTACATTGTCGCTTTAGATCCTCACACCTGGATAAGGTAGGCCCTGTTGGCTCTGGAGGTAAGCGATCGCCCTAAAATTTGAATAATTTTGCCCGAAGTGATTTTGCTATTAAGCAGTGGACGTGGGATCTGAGTTCCAGAATTCATCCTTTGACTATTATAGAGTAGTTTTCACTTGGATGAGCAAGTGAATCAGTGGAGAAACCCGATAAAAATGCAGATTCTCAAGCTCCCCCAACTAAGATGAAGTACGTCTGAATGGGGGCCCAGGATTCGGTGTTGGTAATAGATGCCTTACCATCACAACACAGTGGCTCCTGGATCTGAAGAATGTTGCGCCATATTACATTGCTGGTCATCTAACATCTGTGGGCTCATTCTGTGGTCCCCAGGGTGCAGAAGGAAATAGGATGGAGATGCGTATTTCCCCAGAGAGGGACCCTCACCCTTTGGCTTTATGCCCAGTGTTGGAAGACTGTCTCCTATACGGAACAGAGGACTGACTCCAGGAGAACAGGTTGTTGGTATTCTCGGGCTAATTTGCAACGTGTCCTCGGGTCTGAAACTAGTGCTCTTTGACACACTCTTCATCCTAAGAAGGAAGAGGTTGGGATAGAAAAATCTCTACTCATACTCTGTCACTTGTTTGGGTGTTCCCCCTACTCATCACTGTGGTGTTTGTTTCAGTCAACAGGATTGAGCCCTTTAGCACTATACCCTAACTTTGCTGCTGGATGAGCAGGATTTTGCTGAGTATAATAATAATTATTATTGTAGTGACTTCTATGAGCCATGAGCACTTGCTAGGTACGTGGATTTACATTTAGAGCTTTCCATTGCTCGTGCCATCACCAAGAGCCAGGGAATTGGAAGAAAAGTCACCACACCAAGTTCAGAATTGACTCACCTAGACCCAAGGCGAAGGAAAGTTTGATGAGCTTGGTGTTCTTTCTAATTCCTTCTGCGGGCTCTGGGGTATATGATGATCCTGAATGAAGTTTTAAAATATTGAAGGTAATATCTGGGAACTGTGCTCAGAGCTTTATGAAGATTGCATTATTTCATTTTCTTTTTTTTTTTTTTTAAGATTTTATTTACTTATTTCACAGAGGGAGAGAGATCACAAGGAGGCAGAGAGGCAGGCAGAGAGAGAGGGGGAAGCAGGCTCCCCGCTGAGCAGGGAGCCCGATGCGGGCCTCGATCCCAGGACCCTGAGATCATGACCTGAGCCGAAAGCAGAGGCTTTAACCCACTGAGCCACCCAGGCGCCCGGCATTATTTCATTTTCATACCAGTTCTTTGATAGCTGCTATTATTTTGCCCACTTAGAAGCAGACATGGATCCTCTGACTCCAGAGGTCCTGCTCTTACTCAAAAGTTGGCACGGCCTCCTAGGGAGGAACAGTGACTTTCCCAAAGTCCTACAAATTAAGGGACACCGAGTTAAAAATCCTACTTTCCTGTCTGCTTATCCCAGAGGGCTCCTCTGGTCCTGCTTTCTTCCCCACCCAGGATTCGGCTCCTCAAGGATTGTTGGACTGAGGGTCTTGGTTCCTTCCTGGCTCTTGGCTTTAGGCCATCTTCAACTTCTTTCCATGGGGGCCTCTCTAGTATGTCAGCTTACTCCATGAAAGACAGCAAAAGAGAGCATTTGCTACCAAGACAGAAGTCACAATGTCTTGTAACCTAAGGATAGAAGTGACAACTCAGCATCTCTGTATTCTGTTGGTTAGAGGCAAGTTGCTCAAGGGGAAAGCACTGCATGAGGTTGCAAAGACTAGAAGATGGGGATCATCTGGGGCCATCTTAGAGGCTGCCTGACCCAGATGGTACCTAAGTTCCACTTCCTCCCAGTGCAAAAGTGTGAGCTACTATGCCTTTCGTGAGTAATGAGTATCTGAGCTCAGCTATGACATCTCTATCACTTCCAGAGAGATAGCTAACCTGGGATCAAGTCTTAGCGCCACCTCCTTCTATGCCACAGTTTCTCCATCTTCAGTAACAGAAGTAATAATGGCACCCACTTCTCAGGTTTGTGTGAGGCCTTTACTACGGAATGTCTAAGTGGCCAAGCAGATGACTGCCCAACAAAGACGTAGCATTGAGTTATGGCAGGCCGGACAACAACTGTGCTTCCCAGTCCTTCTCATTTTGCACCCAGATGGAGGTCGTCCGGCTAAGCTTTGGGCAATACGACTGGTCCATAAGACCTTTGGCACAATTCTCCAAACTGCCTCCCCACCTGCTAGATAGATGCAATGCCCAACACACCCTTGGAAACCACATGTTGAAGATGGCACAGCCTTGGTCAGCCCCAGTCCCTGCATGATTTGGTGGAGCAGTGACTTCCCCCGCCACCATTCCCATCACTAACTGAACTTTATATGAGTGAGAAGTAATCTTAACATTGTGTTAAGCCCTGAGATTTCAGGGCTTATCTGTTAGAGTAGCTAGAATTTCCTTAACACATAAAAAAGGTGAAATATCTTGAACAGTATCTGGAATATTAAAAACACTTAATAAATGTCATCTTTACCATCACGTTCATCATCACCATCTTAACTCAGCTACTCTGTGCTAGGACAGTCACATCCCCAATATTTAATCCTCCCAGTAACTCTGAAAGCGCCAGTAACTCTATTTAATAGGTAAGGATCCTGAGAAATTAAATGACTTAAGATCACAGAGCAAGGGCTGGAGTGGTCTTCTAAACCTAGTTTAGATCTGGTTCCATCATTTCTAGAATCCCACTCAGCCCTCTCTAAGTTGCTAGTACCATCTGGATCCAGCAATAGAGGTAACAGCTTTGTAGGAGAAGAATGTCTACATTGTCAATTTGGCATCTCACTATTTTCTTGTCAGATTCCAAAACCCAACTCGTGCTGTGTTGTACAGTTCAAAGAAAGCGTTTCACATCAAGAAATGTCATGGTTGCTAGAAATAATTTTGTCACATCCTCTTGAATTTTTCCTTTTTGCAAGTTCAGAGGGTTCACTAAGATTCAAATCTTATAATGCCTCCTTTTAAAACATTATAAAAGGGCACCTCATTTTTCAGAACCTCAGCATCCAAATGGAACACTTCATTGTCTTCATCTTAAAAGGTATAAAATTAGGAGATCCTAAAGAGGCAATTTATGATGTGCAAGTGCCTTATCTTCTGGTAATTGGAAGCTGGTTTTGATCCTGTAATTTTGTTTTTGTGTTTTGCTGCCCACTTATCAAAGGCAGTTGAGCTGAATGTATAGGATTTCTACAAGCTGGCTGTCAGCCGTGTCCCCGTATTCAGGTCCCAAATGGTAACACCATGTAGGTCTTAAAGCCTTTATCCTGTCTCATTATTTGTTGTGGGAATCTGCCTCATGGGGGTCTTCAGTACTTTCTCAAGCAGAGTCAACAGAATTTTGGAGAAAATTCAGAGACACCTCTAAGTGTTTCGTTCCTCTCTAAGCAGCTCATTTAGTTATTCACTCAACAAATACAGAGTACCTACTATGTGCCAGGCGTTAGCCCTGGCCCAACGAGCCCCAGGGAGTAAGATGAGTTTTCCTTGGTTCATAAATACAGAAAGTTTGGAGAATTTCCCTATCCAAATAGGGCTAATGGGAGGCTTTGGGGTCACCCTAGCTTTAGTTGAAGTATTAGCCTACCTTTTCATTGCCCGTGGCACTTTGGGCCACTGGTTTAGCCTCTCCGACTTACATTTGCTCATTCGTAGAGGAGGAATGACAATATACATTTTCGTTGGTTCATTCTACAAAGCTGTCTTTCCGTTCACTGATTGATCTGACAAATATATACTGACCACCTGCTATATGTCAAGATCAGGGCTAAGCATGGGTACACTGAAATGAGTCAGACACAGGTCCTGCAATCGAAGACCTTGGCAGCTAGTGGAGGAGGCAGACATACGAATTACAGACTCCACGTCCTTCCTTATTCATGATCTCTTTCTCTGTCTTCTGCTCTGTGTCTTGTTTCTCTTGCCGCACCGTCTCTTCCCCCTTCTTCTCCCCCACATCCTCCCTCCTTCACTTCCTCTCTGCATTTCTGTCTTGCATTCTCCTACCTTCCCCACAGACAAGTTCCTGCCTCCTGCTGCTCTCTTCCCAGGGCCCTTCTGGAGGCCACAGAGTCAGTGAAGTTCTGGGAAATTCATTTCAACCCAGGGCTTCTGGTCTGGCACAGGGTGACATGGAGATAACAGGAAATCACCCAGAGCTTTAGTTGAAGCTTGGGGACTGGAGTGGGGAGGGGGTGTACACATGCAGGTAGCATTCCCGAGTCGTGGGGAATAGCAAATAGAACACATAGCAATTGTTTGGGGGACGTGGACTGGGTGGTGGTATAGGAAGGTCTGGATAGATTTCCCTGCTATTTTGCAGATGGGTAGACTCCCAAGTGCACTGGGATGGGCACCAAGAAATTTGTGGCGTGAATTTTAGCTTTGGAACAAGCTGATGATCTTCAGTGTTGTTTTCCTCGTCCGTGGAATAAGCATAGAGACCGTGGCCTGTGAGGACTGTCGTGGTCCTCTTCGCAAGGAACCCTGCTTTCGAAAATCTCTTGATTTCTCTCCCTGTAGTGCCTGTCTTGGAATGATCCCACTAGGGGTTCTTATCATAGTGGCCAACCTTTTTTCATTCCGGGATGCTGGGAGATGATTAGCTTTGGGCTTGGGAAACACCTGGATCCAAAGCCATTGGATGGAACCCAGTTACCATTGTAGGGTGAAGTCAAGGGCACCTATTCCAAATAGAGAGAGTATTCCAGTGACTTGTATAAAAGAGTACTTGGACTAGAACACCATGATTCCATAGCTGTGGGCGACCCCGGAATCAGAGGTCTTCGATGTGGGCAGTCGGTGGACCCATGTTTGGGAATCACTTCTAGAAACCTGGGCTTGGCTTGACCTCAAATACTCCGACCTGGTTGTGGAAGGTCTATGAGCATCTTCCCTTGTCTGCACAGTAGGGCTCTTCAACCCTGCCCTGTCTTTCTGCAGGATTTCAGTGAGGAACAGATGAAATGGCAGATGGGAAAACTCTAAGAGGCTCCACAGATTCAAAGATGATGCCCTTTGTGTGTGAAGCTGCGCCACCTCCAAGCTCCCATGTCTCTGGACTCAGAGTCAAAGGGACTGCAGACAGAGAACATTCCAGCAAACACTTCAGCCCCTCACCCCACCTCCTATATATAGCAGGTCCTCTTGGCCAGTTGTTTTCACTCTAGCCGTGGCTGTGGCAACCAGGTGAGCAGGTGTACCCAGGTAGCACCTGGCCGAGGTGTGCACAGAGCTCTTGCCTTCCGCCTTAGTGCCTCTTGCCTCTACTGTGTAGGGTATCGTCCGGAACGTGTGCCGCCATTCTGACGCATGTGCAGTGCTGCAAGTGTGAGGGGTTAACATCCCCGGGCTAACCCTTGCCCAGTGTGGGGTGGGGACTGGTGGTGCATTCTCCATTTCCCTCTCTTGGGAAGACAATTCCTAGTGCATTCTATCAGCTCCTCAGGTCCTGGTGGGCTGGAGCCCCCTCAGCCGTAGTGATTATCAGCTCCTTCCAGCCCCCGGGGGCTGGCTTTTCCTCCTCTCCTGTTTCACTCTTCCTCATCCCTACCCCCCTTTCCTTAGGATCACTTCCCCAAACAACTACCTTAAACCTTCTACTCTGTTACATGGAAAACACAGGGATCCTCCAGAACAATCCTTCCAATCAACCTTAAATCCTGAATCTCTTGTCCAAACCCACCTGCTCCCACCACGCTCCATCCTATAATGCCCTCAGTTATTTTGAGGGTCGACCTGTTCTTGAGCTGGGAGGGAAGTACATCTACTTGAATTCTAATCCTCCGCAGACAAGAGTATTATGGAACAACCCCATTAGGTCCAAAGGTGAGCACAGAAGGGACATTTCATCTCATTTTCTTTTAACACTCAGCACGATGAAGAAGGCAAAAATGAGATGCCACTGAGTGTTACTTTTCTTTTCTTCGCTTTTTAAAAAATCCTCCCACTTCCTGTTTTCTCTTGGGAGATTGAAAAGTGTCTTCTCGCACATTTCTCATTATCAGAATGTAATGAGAATTCTAATTAGGACTACTGCACACTTCGGCAGTAGTTTCCAGAATGTAGCTCTGGCTTCTGGCTTGTCAGGCTGCCAGTCTTTTGCATTCTCACCAAAGATACCCTCTATCATAATAATACTAATTGCTCTCATTTATTGAAAGTCTACTATGTGCCAGGCCATTTGCATATATTAGCAAGAGTCCTTGCAAAAGTCCTATGAGGTAGGAGCTTTGAAGTGAGGGGCCTAAAGCCATGCAGCTAGGAACTGGCAGAGCTGGGATTCAAACTCGGGCGTGCTCTCTGGTCAAGGACTTCTCGTGTCCAGCCTGCCCAGGGGATCATGGGGCAAGAGAAGATAAGACAACAGGAAAACTCATCGCAGCTCCCGGGATGGCCATCAGTTCCCATCAGAATGTTTGTTAGGAGTTATTATGTCTCCAGCCTCGGTTTCTTGGTATCTCTGGGAGCAGCGCTGTAGTTTAGGGAATCCCAGGGGAACGCTTCCATCCACCGTACTGTCAGCAATTACCATGACGTTCTTTCCAGAAAAGGGCCTCTTAGCCTGGTTAATCACCTCACCCAGGACCCAAGAGAGTCTCGGGGCAAATCCCCCTGATGTAACATCAGACTCTTGCTGTCTCTGGGGCTTCCCAGGGAACCCTCAGTGGACACCTTGGGGCAAAACGAGGGAACTGGCCTTTGGCAGAAGAAGGAATAGTACTTTCTAGGCTTGTTAAGTGCCATTCGTTTTGTGGTCTTGTGACAGATCTGCAGATTGATAGCAGGTACTGGAGGATCGGGGGCGAGCCAGGGCCATCTGCCTTACAAGACCAGACCTGGGTCTATTCCCTTCTCCTCACAGCAGGGCCTCTGTCCTCTTGCTTCTCTGCTTCCTCTGGCTTCCTACTCTCCCCTCTACTCATCCTCCTGAGCACCTCCGTATTAACACCACACACTTGGATAGTGGTAGAGGATGCCCCTGACACCTGCTCTCATCACTGCTCGGCCCCGAAAGCCTGCGTCCCCCCAAACCACATCCGCTCTTTCTGCCTCCTTCTTGGTCGCCCCTCTTGCTCTCCATCGTTGGGACTCTGTGTCCCTCTCCTCTGTCTCTGTCTCACTCTCTCTCTCTCTCTTTCATGTACCCACAAAGGATTAATTCTCTCAAGCTCAGTCCACATTAAACCATCACCGCCGCCTTCCAATTCCTGCTTGTTTCAAGCAAACACCATTCAAGTTCAGAAGACAGACTTTAGAACCCAGAGCTGGCTGACTCCCAAGCTCGTGTGGTTAGAAGTCGTCTCCCTTTCCATCTTTCTCACTGTCCACATTCGCTCTGTTTCCAGTTCCTGCCAAATTAATACCCTAAATATTTCTCAAACATGATGTGCACCTTCCCCTCTTTACTATTAATTTATTCATTCAACATAAAATACCGAGCACCTGCTGTATGTCAGTATCTGTCATAGGTCTGGAACAGGTGTCAGAAAAGGCAGACGAAGACAAGATTCCAGTCTATAGGGGAAAGAGATGACCACTATGTCTATGTATGTTCACATCACTTCAGGCCTGAGTTAATATAATAGGTTTTTCTCAACCCCCTCTCCATGCAGCAGCTAGATTACCTAGAATTTGCTTAAACCCCTTAATGGGATTCCCTTTAGAACCCCTTCAGAATAAAGGGGTGTCATATATTACTGTCTATAACCTATCCTGCAATGTCCCCAGACTCATCTTTTACCAACTCTCTGCCTTTTTGTGTTCTAGGAAAATCAGGCTGTTGGAAATTCCCCCCGTATATCCACCATGCTGTTTCCTGCCGCCTGGCTCAGTTTTTTTCCTCTGCCCTGAATGACTTTCCTTCTACATCTGGTTAACTCTCCTTATACTTTAAGACTCATATCAGAATCTTCCCAAACCTCTCCGCCTAGATCACAGGCTCCTCTTCATCTGACCTATGTATATATCCATTATTGAGATTATTACATATTGTTTTATAATTACCTACTTAGGTGTCAGTCTGTCTTAGACTGGGAGCTTGCAGGATTAATTTGTCTCTGAATTCCCATTGCCTAGCATGTGAAGTAAAGCGATTGATAAATACTTGAATGAATAGTAAGTGAAAGGATACTATTTTTACTGTACCTTGTTGCCTTTCTGAGCATCGATAGGCCACGGCTTATTGAGCACAAGCGACAATTTGTAACTTGAGAGACCTGAGGGCTGAAACCTTCCTTTGGTCGTGGTGGTGGGGGGTGTCTTAGACTCTTCTGAGCATCTGATGTGACCTCTGCAAGAAAAACGCATGAACACATAGTATGTTTGACATAGTTGTGGGGAATTCGTGGATTCCCAGTGCTCATACGTGTCGACCTCTGGCTCCCTTGAACACAGGATTAAAAACTCCATCTCTGGAAACTAAACCAGGGTACAAATGATGTGCCAGAGAATCTCTATCCATTGCAGGAGCAGAGACAGAGTTAGCATTTTGCGCCTTCTCTGTTTTCCCTGGGACATAACATTTCTTTTGGGCTGAAGACATTGGCCCTTGGTATGGAAACTTTCCCTGGGTGACGTTTTCTTTCTTTGTTGTTACCGACATGAAATACTTTGCTCTAACCCTGGAAAGTACTTGGTTGATTCTTGGAGATACGATGTAGGTTAATTGAATGTAATTAAGCTGGTTAGAGTGGCATCTGGCTTACTTCTTAATTATGTGGCAGGTTACTTCTGGGACTCTCTTTCTTCGTCCCTAAGATGGTACTAATAATAACAACCCCAGAGGCTGTTGAATAGATAGCATTCAAAGGGTGGTGACTAGGATAATATCTTGTATATGAGAGACACTCCGTGATCATACACCACCACCACCACCACCATCCGACACTCAGGTCTCTTGATCTTTGTGATGCTTTATCTGTACAATATCGTCTATTTTGATCACTCCTTTTTGTAAAGCTGGGGATGCCGGCCGATATCATTTCTTTCAAGTACTATTCCACCAACTTAAATCTTGTGGTTCTGAGGAACCATCCAAACGTCTTTGCAAGTGCTTTCACTTCTTTATGAGTGTCCACCTGGGATCCAGGGTTTATTTACATAAAAGCCCTTAAATTGACCTTTGGAGGTGGAATGTTCTCTCTTCCCTTTATGTTTTAGACTCCCTTCTGTGCTCAGAAGCTGATGGAATCGGAAATCTGCCCATTTTGTGCTTTTTGGAGGAAAACCCAGTTCAAACACTTAATTTTATTGGCGACTTAAACCTTTGTTTGCCGTTTTCTTTGCAAGGAACTCTGAGATTTTTGAAAGCAGCCCTGTGCAAATAAAAACATCATGACCAGACTTCTCAGCACTCCCTGCGTGGATGGATAGTTTTGCAAATGGGGGAAAAAATGGTGCATTTTCTTGATTTCAAGTAGCTGAAATTTGACTGGAAAATCTTAGCAGCCCCGAGGCCATGTAATTTAGTGTTCCTGACACTATTCAGCCATCTGCCAGTCACTTCCCCAACCTTACTGCCCCTCCTCTACAGCCCCATTCGGAGACAGTAAAACTCTGATTACCTAGAATAGTCAGAGTGAAGAAGATTCTGAATAAATAAATTTTCCGGTTCATTAGGTAATCATCCTGGTAGAAAAAAGATGATTGGGCACACTTATCTTCAGATTCTGTCACTGCTATTTAATAAGTGTGTCTTGGCCAAGTCACTTCACTTTCCAGGGTCTTTATTATTCCCGCCAAGAAATGGGACTGGAAATGGAAACATTGCAAGGTTACTTTGCAGGTTAGAAATAAATTTGTAAAGCATATGGCATATAATCGGTGCTTGGAAAGAGCTGGTTCCCCTCCCTTTCTTATTCGTTCAACAATTTATTGGATAGTTCATGGGTGCCCAGCACACTCCTGGGACATGGGGAAAGAACGTCCAACAAAACTCTATTATTGACCGTGCCCTTAAGGAGTCTAGTGGTAAAATATGGTATGTTCTAAGACGGGGAGTCCAAAGGAGAGGAATCTAACCCAACCTGGATTAGAGGTTATAGCTGGGATCATAGATGGTGATTATCATTGTCACGGTGATGGTGAGGATGGTGGTCATGATTTTGGTGATGATGATGTTGATGACGATGATGACAGCATTCACGTTTTGTGCTGTGCACTGACCTTAAGTGACATGACAAAGTCTGCATAGCTGATAAGTGTCAGAGTCTGTTTCAAAATGAAACTCTTCCTAACTCCAGAGCCCAAGGCTCTCACCAGCTCTCTCCAAGCTCATGGAGCTTGCAGATTTCTTCCAAAGTGGACCAGGAATGAAATGGCACATTCAAATCCTTGTACTGTGATGACATTCACTGTACTCCCCTCTTTTTTTTTTTTAAATGATAACCCAAGCTCACTGTTTTCAATATTTCATAAATTCGCTTAGGAAGAACGCGGTGGATTGACAGCGCCACCTGTCTATCAAATGCCATGTGCTGGAGACCACATTATCAAAAACACTTTCTGTGACCTGGAACGGATATGGGCCGCAACCATGCTTTCATGAGCCCAAGAGGACTTGGACAAAGTAGCTGTGAAATGGGCGTTAGTGAGATTCAGACTCAGCTGTGACCAACTCTCTCAAGATTAGATGTGAAACATCTTCAGGAGTCAAAGCATCTCTTGCCTAGACTCTAAATTCTGTGCTGAGGATGGCAGTATAGGGGGTGTGCTGGCAGGGGAAGCCCGCAGGTGTGTCATTGGCAGCTTAAGCCTTCACAACACAACGGCTTCAAACATGGCAGAGAGATAACACAGACATTAATTAAATCAGCCCGCCAAGGTGGGCTCCCTCTACAGAGACTCAGAAACTGGAGATAAGAGCGAGGAGTTCCCTTTGAGGTTCAACCTGAGAGGAGACCAACATCCCCACCATCCTTGAATGCCCTCCAACAATCTGGCAGAACAACAGGTTGTCAATCATCCGATGAGGAAAACTGGTCCTGATATGCTCACTGCTTAAAAAGAATGGGATCGAAACCAGCTGTAAATTGACGGGAGGCAGCCTGAACTCCTACGCAGGTGAGCACAGCCAGAATGTAGTGGTTTTCATGAAAACCTAAAAGCCCATAATGATCCCGGCATCTGCAGCCCTCTGATGAATTTCAGGTGCATCTCTCAGCTCTCTCCTTCCCCAAACACACCAGTCCCTTTAGCTGTCACTGCTCTGTCAATATGAGAGGCCTTATCAGATTGTATCACACTGTTGACCTGCTGCCTTACCTGTCTGCCTGGAAGATCCTTAAAGGTAGATACTCTGTCTTATTAGTCTTTTTAACTTGAGCCATAGTAAGACCAATAGAGCTTCCCTATTCTGGCCCAGGTAGTCGGTTCTCAATATTTTTTTGTTGGAGGAAGAGAGGGAGGGAGGGAAGGGAAGGGTGGGAGGGAGGGAGGGAAAGAGGGATGCCACCTGTTCCCCCATGGAATAGACCACCCAGCACAAAGCATGGCAGTCACCCCAAGCATGGAATGCACTCCATTCAACTAAGATTGCCCTACTGAGAGATGTAAAGCCGGTGTTGCTCATTCAACCTTAAGTTACAGAAGGGGACATTAACTCTCTCTCTCCTCAGTTCCTTCTAAATCACTTTCCCTAGGTGTAGTCAGGCCCTTCACTCCTGATACTCCATCCCTCCCACCCCCGCACTGCCCAGGAATAGCCATTGGGGGCGGGGGGGGGGGGTTCCTCTTCTTTATTTCTCATACCCATCTAATTACCAAAAAGGCGGTTTGCTCACCTTAAGTTGCCTTACAACATGACAAACCTTTCCGTGGATTCAAAATTTGTCTCAAATCTTAATCCCCATTTCCAGGGCCTTCGCTCTACAATCCTCACCTCAATCTGAACACATTAACTCTCTTATGAGCATCTCTCTCTGCTGGTTTCCCTGGGGAGGGGAGATGTTGTAAACTAAGGCGGGGACTTTTAGCTTGGTAAACCCGTGGTCACGCAGTTTGTGGACCTTCAGGACCCACAGTCCCCCTGAAACTGGATATGAAATCTTGTACGCGATCATACCAATCATTATCAGTTTCCTGGCTTTGATGAGGTACTGTGGTTCTGTAAGATGCTGCACCCGGCGAAGCTGGATGAAGGGTACTTGGGATTTGTCTGATTATGTCAAAAACGTCTTGTGAATCTCTCAATAGGCCAAAGTAATAAAAAGTATTTAAGAATCCCATGAAGTAACCAAATACATAAAATAGAAAAAAAAAGTCTTAGGCGCGTACCTGTTCATTTTTCAAGGAGAAGATTCATATCTTTCCTCCAGGTCTTAAAGTGGAATTTGATCCACAAAATTTTATAAACACAGATATAACTACTTACACAGTTCTGAAGCTCAGTGTCTTTATCTCTCACCATGGTTTGTCCTCCTGTGGGCTGTCATTTTTCATCACCAGTACCTACTTCCACACTGAATGGGGGTGGAGGGAAGAGAGGAACGTTCTTTGTACGGCAAAGATGAATTCCATACTCGTATTTCTCTGATACTTTATTTAACAGAATGTCTCTCTTGTTTGTAGCCCTGAGTTGTGTTTCAGGAGATCCTCCTTTTAATATCTTCGGTTCGAGTTGATAGTGAGCCCTGGTTTAGGAGTTAGAATAAAAGTTGAGCGAAAAGAATACTCACTTTTGGTGCTGACCTTTCTGGCGTTAGGCCCAGAGGCTCTGGGCAGCTTGCAAGCCAACCATGGTGTCCAATTTCAGACCCACCCGGAGTTCCCAGGTCCCTTCCTCCAGTTAGAAACATGGTAGCCCTTGGCTCCTAGCCCATGAAAGAGGGAGTGCGGCACCTGTGCTGGATTCAGAAATCGGCTCGACCTGGAGACAGAGGAACTTTGGACAAGCCACTTAGTATCTCCAGGCCTCAATTTCCTATCTTCCAACTGAGAAAGGTAACGGTACCCTCATGATACAGTCACGAGAAATGCCTAAAACTGGCATGTGAAAGTACTCTGAAAATTCCAAAATAAGACACAAATGTGAGAGGTAATTATTAAGGAGAAATATGGGGACAGAAATGACCGGGACATGGGATCTGGAAATAGGCCAAACCTGTAATATGTCCTTTATAATTGTTACCTAAATTAAAAACGCCGATGGCCAGAATTCCAGGCCCTAAGGAAAGGTAAGATATATCTTTCTTATAGAAGGTTTTGATGAATTCCCACAGGGAGGAAAGTGAATGGAGATATTGACTTCCTTAGACCCAGGGGTAATCCTGTCCTGTCCTATCCTATCCTATCCATTAATTCAATATTCATAGGACATTTACATAGCATCAAACCATGTAATACATGCTAAGATATGGAAACCAATGAGATACTGGTCCCTTCTCTCCAAAAGCAGAGAGTTTAGTACGGGAGACAGAAACTATTCCTTTCTAGGGAAAGAGGCAAAATAGAATCAAAGAAAAGCAAGCAGCTTTAGGGGATTTTGTTTTTAAAAGAATCATTACCAACCTCCAGAGTGTTTTGGCCATCAGTTCACACAGCAATCAATCTTCTAAATTCTAATTCATCTCCATCTGCAGGCTTGGATGGTGAGCATTTCTGTAAATATGTAAGAAAGATTCAGTTCTGCTCACCAGACACCAGATAAGAAGTAGGTGTATCGTTTGTTTTCTTTTGCATTGTCATGTTCAGTGGGTGCTTTTTCAGATACGTTATTTTTATATCAAAGCAACTGCATGCACAGAGTTAAAAATATCAGTCTGCTTCATAAGAAAAAGTAGAGGTCCTCTTTCCCCATGTCTCCTCACCGCCCCTCTTGGTTGCCTTCCGAAAGGCAAGGGTTTTTAATGGCGTGAAGTTAGTGCCGTATTTCTAAATACGAACCTGTGGCTATTTCTCCATGAATTTCCCCCGGACTTGATTGACTGATTTCCCTCTTTGGGAAGTTAAGGCTTTTGATCTCTTTCACGGGGGTGAGTTCTTTTCCTAATCTCGGACTAAAATGAGGCTTCTGTGGGTTTCAGGGCCTGCAGTGCACCTCTGGAATCCCGCACAGGCTGTTCCTCCCTTGAGGCTGGTCCAGGCTAGAGAGGGAGAGCTTTAGCGTGGTCACTGTTGGCAGGTTCAGACTCTCAAGCAGCCTTCCCACAGGCACTGCTGGCTCTTGCTGTTTTCTAGTTGGAACTGCTCTGGAACCAAGCCTCCTGGAATGTAGGCTGGCATGGCAGATGCAAAAGCACTTTCAAGATGGAAAACCGTCGGTTGGGCTGGAAGTCCAAGGGTAGCTCTGGGGACCCTGGTGGTAGAGGAGGGACTGAGCGGGTGGTGGTTGGCGTTTGGAATAGAGAAGATGGGACATCTGCACAGGCGCTGGCTTGGCTCAGAGAGGAGAGGGACGAAAAACAGTCACCCTGAGGGATGAGACCTACATATACCATAATGAGCCCCAGGGAAGCCAAAGGATTATTCAGTGTCTCCTGCTGGGACAAATGCTGGCTAGCAGTTTGGCAAAGACTCAGGTTGATCCTCCCATGAGATTTAACACTGAAAAAGGAAAAAAAAAGTAAAAGTCTTTAAATTTTTAGTAAAAATATGCACCAGAAAACAATAAAATTAAACATTCATTGAGTTGCTGAAACAAGAGAGAACTAGGAGTGGATAAAATCACAAAATAAAAGATAGATACATTTAATTATATATGTGATATGTTAGTATATCTATGATGTCTAATATATATATTCCCACATGGAGGGATATAGAATCTCTATCTTTTTATCTACATCATATATATGTATATACACACACATATATATAAATACACACATATATAAAATATATCTATCCAATATATATCTAATATATATAATATAGAGAGATATTTATATCTTTGGTTTAAAAAATGTTAAAAGAAAGCAAAACAGGACAATATTCTGAGCAAAGACCAAGCCTTGAATTCTTAACATAAAAGAGCTTATAAAGCCATTATGGAAATCACTAAGCTCCCAAAAGCTCAAATAGCCGGAAAATAAAAATCACAAAGAGGAAACAAAACGGCTTTAAAAACATATGGGAAAATGTTCAACCTTGCTAGTAATCAAAGAAATGCAAATTAAAATGGAGACACTATTTTCAGCCAGCAAATGTGTAACATTTTCAAAAAACGAGATTACCCCAGCTAATGGGGGTGGGGTGAAATTGGTACTCTCCTGCACTGCTGGAGGCAATGTGAATTTGTACAGCCCTTTTGGAAGGCAGCTTGGCGGTGTTTATCAAGAGCCTTAAAAATATCCAGGCTTCCTAACCCAACGATTCTACCTCCTAGGCGGTGATCGTAAATGCAGCCAAAGCTTTTTGTGTGAAGAAACCTCATTGCAGTGTGGGTTACCACGGGGAAAAGGAGAATGCAGTCTACATGGGGAACAAGAGGAGGAAATGGTGAAGTCAATGATGGAGTCCATTGGTTGGGTTGTTAGAAGCCACAGGTAGTGAGTCAGACCGACCTGGGTCTGTTCCTGGCTTAGCTTCTCTGAGCCCCAGGGAATGCTGCGTGCCTTTCTGCCCATGCTTCCTTAGCTGTAAAATTGAACTAATGGGCTCCTGCAGGGTGGTTGTGAGAATCTGGCTCGGGATTCGGTACATGGACCGGGGCTGCTCTTCTTGTTTCTCAGTCTTTCCTGTTGTGGCACCTGGGCTGGTGTTCCGAGAAGTAGGATAGATGTTTCTGTGTCTCAGGATTCCTGGTCAAAGGATTTCACCAGAGTTAAAAGACTAAAGCGTTTGGGGGCTTGGAGGTGCAGGTGGGTGCAGCTGCATGGAGAGGGCTTCAAGGATCCCACTCGCCTCCCTTGTTCCTCTCCTGAAGGTCTCCCACTTCAGCTAGTATTAAATAGATGATTTCACGCTAGATTCTGAGAGTGGGGGTAGAGTTTGCAGAGACGTTTGGGATGCCGGGATGAATAAGCCGGTCCTTATGCTCAATGAAAAGTTTTCTCTTTTTAATACTCATGCTTTGCAAGATGCTTTAGCAGTACATCATGTTCTCCATGTATATGAGGAAGTGAAGAGGCTCCCCTCCGTACTGTTCATGGTCTTGTTCCATCCTCGAGGTTGGCGTATTTTCCCTTTTCCTATGGTGGGCACAGTTCCTGCTGGTGTTTCTTTCCTAATGAGCTGAAATGTCTTCAAATCAATCCTGGGCATCCTTTAATTTAAAAAAAAAAAAAAGCAAATTGACATGCAGCTAGAATAAGTAAGAATTCTTGGAGGAACCACCGTCTCTAGCTTTGTGACTCATTCAGCAGGTATGTGCTGAAAACCTATTAGGAAGCCAACTGGACTCATACGACTAGTTTTACCCATCACGTCCCTTCTCTGTGCCCCAGTTCCCCAACTAGGTAGGCAAAATGGCCTCTTTCAGCGGCAATGTTCTGTGCATGTTTTAGGGAGCGGACACAGTACTGCAGAAGTCTCAGTGGATAATGTATTTGAGGCAGAATGGATGAAGAGAATGAATAAAGGAGGCGATTGCCGAAATAAATCCGTAGAGGTAGGTTGGACTCTGTGACCTGAAAAGGTGAGGTAACATGCCCAAAGCCATGTACCTTGTAAAGAGGGGATCTAGGATTTGATCCCAGGTCCAAGTAACCAAAACCCATGTCCCTGCAATCACCTGATGAGACTTGACCTCTAGAAAGCTCTCCCCTCTCCAATAGCAAGGCTGACATTTGTCCCAAGTTAGCTATAGTTGGATGCAAGGGCATTGGAACCAGACCCTGAGAGGCTGACCCAATTACCCTCACTCTACCTGCCACAGAAAATTTAAAGCCAGCCACACTGGGAGGAAGTGTTTGCTGGGCTCTGATAAGGGCTTACATGGAGAAATGCCCTGCCTTACTCACCAGACTCCAACAAAATTCAACCGTTTATTTCATAAAAAACCGTTTGCCTTCCATTTCCATTTCCCCTGGTGGTGAGGGTCTGCAGGCTGAGCCGAGGAGTAGGACTGTGTGGCACTGGGCTGATGTGTTCCTCATGCTATAGAAATGCGTAGATGTAACAGAGAGGGCGTGAGGACACCATTGCAATTCTCCAGGGCACCTCCACTGGGTTTTTGGAAGGAGAACTTCTGTATAAAGCAAAGCAGACTTAGAAACAGAATGTACCTTCCTAATGACTTTCTCTTAGGAGAGTGAGGAAGGAAAGGAGAAAATGAGGGAGATAGAATGAGCTTTTCAAGAAGGTATTTACAATTAAATTGCATTTAAAGAGAATGTGGAAATCCTTGCTCTGCAAAGAAGCAAGGTGGAGAGAAGCCAGCAAATTGTAGTAGAAAGTTAGAAAGTGACACAGGCTTTGGAGTCAAGAAGACTGGAGTTGAAGTGTTGATCCGCAATTATCAGCTGTATGACCTTGGCCAATTAACCCAGGTGGGAATCAGTGTCTGCAAATAAAGGTGATATACTTGCGCATTGCAGAGGTTGTGACACAGAAGTCACTGAATGAATTTTTTTTCTCTGTCTCATTAACCAAGAAATATGTACAATAAAGAGAAATGGGTAGGGGCAGAATATCTTGGGGTCATAAAGGTAAGTCTCTAATTAGAAGCCTATTAGTTGGCACCTCAGAATCGCTGGGAGCCTTCTTAGAGAGGAAGTCAGTTTAGAGTCATTGGAAGCAGCATCCCGTAAAGAGAGAGAGAGAGAGGAGGAGGTTCTGGAATCTCACTTGGGAAGCAGATCATGTGGTCTCATTCTCTTGGAAAGGGGATGTGTATAAGGCATTTGGATCCATTCTCGGGGTTTAAGAGAAAGAGTGAACAGACCACTGACCTCAGACCTGAGGTGGGATATGGATGGGACTGTGGGGTCATGTGGGCAGCAGGGGTCCAACAGTTTAATGAAATGCTTTGCAATGGAGCTCGCATTTGGGCATCCTTGGCCAAGCTTAATTCAGAAAGAATGAGATTTAAAAACAAAACAAAACAAAACAAAACCATACTGGGGATCCAAGAACTGTAGCGGCAACGTAGACAGAGATGACAAACGTTATCTGTTAGACTCTGTAGCACAGTGATTCTCTCGGTCTGTAGAATCATCAGGAAAGCCCTGAAAACAAACATTGGTAGTAAGCTCTACCCCGGGCCCATTAAATCGAAATCATCATGTGTAGCCAAGCTTGAGAACCATAGGTGTGGACAAACTTTAAAAAAGCATTTGGGGGGCGCCTGGGTGGCTCAGTGGGTTAAAGCCGCTGCCTTCGGCTCAGGTCATGATCCCAGGGTCCTGGGATCGAGGCCCGCGTCGGGCTCTCTGCTCAGCGGGGAGCCTGCTTCCTCCTCTCTCCTCTCTCTCTGCCTGCCTCTCTGCCTACTTGTAATCTCTCTGTGTCAAATTAATAAATAAAAATCTTTAATAAAAAAAAAAAAAAGCATTTGGGTTGTTTTCAGTTTGGGGCTATCCTGAATAATGTTGCTATGAATATCTGTGTGTAAGTCCATGTGGACACTGGTAATTAGATAGAAAAATGTGGTCTAACCATACGATGGGATACTTTTCAATGATTAAAAGGAGCAAGCTACGGACACCTACTACACCACAGATGAGCCTCAAACACATTCCGTGAAGTGAGAAAGAAAAGCAGACCCAGAGACAAGAGCTTGTACAATTCTTTTTCTACGACATATTCAGAAAAGACAGAAGGAAGAGTAGATGAGTGGCTGCCTGGAGCTGGGGGTAGGAATAATGATTATCTGCAAATGGACACGGGGCATCTTAGGAGTGGTGTGTGTTTGTGCATGCATCTGAAAGTGCTCTCAAACTCACTTATGATGCTAGTTGCACCGCTTGGGTAAAGTTACTAAAAATCATCAAAATGTATAATTGTAGAGGATGAGTTTCATGATATGTTAACTATACCTCCATAAAGTCATTTATAAAAGCAATTCAGTGGGATGAGAAACAGTGGTGGTTGTGGATTGTTTCAAAGCCAAGGATTTTCCTGGGGTGCCAGGGTAGCTCAGTGGGTCGAACATCTGACTCTTGGTTTTGGCTCAGGTCATGATCTCATGGGTTGTAAGTTGGACCCCTGCATCTGGCTCCGTGCGTTCAGCAGGGAGTCTGCTTGAGATTCTCTCCCTCTGCCTCTACCCCCTGTGTCTCCCAAACAAGTAATTTTTTTTAAAAGCCACGGATTTTCCTGTTGAACAATTACCTTACTCCCTCCACCCTCCACCACAGGTTTACTGCATAGAACCCTGCTTCCTTCTGCTGTGTGTGCAATGGATGGAGAGACTCCTGATAGGGCTCCCAGATGTTTTGCCAATCCAGTAGGTAAGGACTCTAAGATTACCTGGGAAAACAAAAATATCACTGTACTTGCACATGACATTTACGGAGCAGCTGCTACCAGTTACGTGAAGACTAAGTGAGATGATACACGTTCAGGTAGAGCACCTGGCAGGTGGAAGATATACAATAAATATTAGCCCTCTTCTCTAATGCAACAGGAAGAGCCTATTGCCTTTCTGTCTTCCTTATGATCTCCTGTCCCGCTCTTTGCCACCAGAACTCGGCACGTGTCACATGGGACTCCCGTTTCCCCCAAAGCCCCCAGCCACTTCTGCCCCTTGTCGGTACTGAACACTTTCCTGATTGGCTCACCGATATTCTCTCCCTTCCCCTCTCTCACTCTCTTTTCATTTGGGATGTTAAACTCTCAGGAAAACTGAATTCGTTGCTTTCTGTCTCGTTTTCTGAAGTAGGAAAGCCATATCATCCAAGCAGTGATGGTAATTTGGCCACGTGCCCAGTGGACTGCTATCAGAATGGGTACTTTTCACCGTGTCACACCACCTCAGCCATCATTAGCTGCAAAAAGAGTCCACAGAAGTATTATTAAGGACCCGATTTCCAATGATGCACCTTCTCGTGCCAGTGCCAACAAAGGGGCCTCAGCCCACTGGTGAGATATCTCAGTGGAATGGCCTGATGGAAGCATTTTGAAATCTCAGGTGTGCCATTGAGCATCTGTGCAACTATGGGCGAGTTGTTTAACTCAGAGGGTTTTTATTGGTCTGCTAAGTGGGAGTGCTTCTTGCACAAGGCAGATAGGACAATCCAACAATATTATTTATACAAAGAGGCCACGGGTCCAGGCACAGGGTAGACGCTCAGTGAATTCTCCTTCTTTCTGCCAAGCCCTGGAAGATTAAGAAACTATAGGACTGTCATGAATTGTCAAAGTTCATGGGTATCTTTGTCTCTGAAATCAGAAACAGTTGCGAATCTGGAGTCCTGGGGTCCATCAATCACAACGTCAGGTTTGAGTGGGTTGCAACGTAAAGTACCAATGTTGAAAGTGAATCTGGGCTCTTCCACTGAGGCTTTTTGTAGGAATGAATCACTGGCTGCTGTGACCTTGAAAAAGTCTGTTTAGTGACTTGAGAAAGTTCTTAGCTTTTTCACCTAGGCCAAAGTAATTTATTTGACTAGACATATTCTATAACACATGCCATTAGCTTGCTTACTTCTCATTTGAAGCCTAATAAAATCAAAACATAAAACATGTGCTTTTGCCCATCAGTTATTGGCTCATTCCAGAGACGTTGGGCATCTGATGAAAGGGAAGATGGGCCATCATTTCAGATTGCCCCTCGTATTCATCGTTGCTTTCAATTTAGTGTCCGGGATCTCATTTTCCCCACATGAATCCATTTTGATGCTATGGATAAATTTCCAGTTGTTACACACAACAAGATTGTTTGCTTTGATGTCAGCCTTTATGGATTAATTACTTATGTATATGCTCATAAAATATACTTTACACTGCTAATACCCTCTTGGAAAAAAAAAGGTTCCTTTCCCTTGCTAATCAGTCGAAATGCCTTAAAGAGGTTACCCATTCCTATAGTTTCAAATGCAAAGGCTTGTAGATGGTTTTATTTTAAATTTTAATTAATTATTCCAGCCTCTGGCAGCTGTGCAGGGAAGTGGTTGTTAATTCCCCATGGTAGAGATAATGTGGGAATTCGGTCAACTGACCTGTGTCTAGCGCAAATTCCCAAGCTGCCCTCGGAGTCTGGCCCAGAGTGCTGGTCTCGTTGGGTCCACTTTGAGTCGGGGCAATGGTTTTGATGCAGCAGCGGGGATATCTGTCACTCTGAATCAAGTGTAATTCCTCCAATCTGATGACAAGGCATGCAAACACCCTCCTGTTCGGAAGGCATAGACCTGAGTTCTGCTGCTGTCTTTACCAGCTGTGTAGGATCGATCCGTGAAGAAGGCAATAATCCCTACCTCACAGGGCTGCTGTGAGGATCAAATGTGATAATATCTCTAAAACCCTTAATACAGTGACTGGTTAGATGTTCCACACACATTTCTTTTCAGAAAATCTCTGCATATTTTTACATAATTGAGATTGTACTGCATATCCAATTTTGCCTGATATAGACATAAAAGTTTGAGTCGTATTTTATCAGAACTTAAGACATTACTCTGTTGTTCCGATAAGTCAATATAGTCTTTTTATATAAATGTTTCCTCTTTCTCTTGAATCGTTCAGCATGTTCTTATTAATTTTTGTGATCATAATGTATTGTCATACCTATGAATTCGATTTAGTAATCTTTCAAGGAAAGCTGTCTCTATGTTGAGGAGTTATTTTAATCCATAATTTTATTCATTTTGGAATGACCTTGTCCAGTTTAAATGTCAGCATTTCTCTGGCTGCCCATAGCATGTTGAGAAGTACATCCTCTTTCTCCATGTTTTAAAAGAGCTTGTGTAAGTTTGGTGTGATTTCTTCCATAAATGTTTGGTAGAATTCACCAGTTCACCTTGACTTCAAATATTCTTTGTGGGAAAGTTTTTGACGAATTCCATCTCCTTAGTAATATTATCTTATTTTCCTTCTAATGCTTCTGGGGTCTGTGGAGTTCATAATCTCTTTTCATTCCCAATTTTTAGATTCGCATCATTTCCTACTTTTCTTGATTAGTTTACTTAGGGCTTTATCAATTTTGTTGATATTTTTAAAGAAGCAAACTTTGGGTTGATTAATTTTCTCT
This sequence comes from Ailurus styani, assembly GCA_002007465.1. Taxonomy (NCBI): domain Eukaryota; kingdom Metazoa; phylum Chordata; class Mammalia; order Carnivora; family Ailuridae; genus Ailurus; species Ailurus styani. The sequence continues at coordinate 2,311,930 of LNAC01000023.1, read as the reverse complement.
TTTTTTGTTTTATTCACTTCATTGATTTCTGCTCCTTATTATTTCCTTTGCTTTTACTTACTTTGTTTTTTTTTTTTTTTCCTACAGGTGCAATATTAGGTCACTAATTCCATACTTTTCCTGCTCCAATCTCACCCTCTTCTTTTTTGGGAATCAGATCATTTGCTATTGTCTCACAGGAACTTAAGGCTCTGTTAATTTTTCTTAAATCTTTTTTCCCCTTTGTTCTTTAGAGTTGATAAATTCCAGTTATCTGTCTTTAAATTCACTGGCTTTTTCTTTTGCCTACGTGGGAATTTTTAAATTCCAAGTGTTGTATTTTAATTGTTATACTTTTAATTTCTAGCCTTTTCATTTGTTTCCTTCTTGTCGTTCCATTTAATTGTTGAGATTTTCTATCTGTTCACTCATTAAGACCATATTTTCCTTTAAGTCTTTCCTTTAATGATTCACACATATTTGTAATAGCTGCTTGAAATCTTTGCTTAGCCCCACATTTAGACCAGTTTAGGACTGGTTTATAGTGACAACTTTATTTTTCTTAACTGTGGATCACTTTTTCTCATTCTTTGTATAGCTAGTGTTTTGTTTTTTGTTTTTTTTTTTAATTGAATACTGGATGTCATAGATAGTATTAGGGAGACTTTGGATTCTGCTTTTCTGAAGAGTATTAATTCTTCAACTCCTGGCTGATCACCACAAACTTGTGAAGGTTTGATTTTACATTTTGCTAGTGCAAATCTATGAAAAAGTGTTCATCAAACCTCCCCAACCCAGCTGACTTCAACCTCTATACCCTGTCTCCACTGCAGGTCTCATTGGGGTTGGCTTTTAGACCTCATTAAGACAAGCCAAGAGTAGCTTTTACTCTAGGGTTTTTCTTTATCCTAAGTTGATGACATTCTTATGGGTCAACTGGATGTCAGGTGTGTTAAGGATGTGCTCAGAAGATCCTTCCACTCTAGGGCCACATCTCTGTTACTCTTTTTCCTCCAGCTGACTTATATGTCTAATTCCACTTTCGACCCAAAGCACCTTCTGTCTGGTTAACTTTGGGAGGTCTCACTTGGAGAATGGACAACTTAGCTCTCATCTGTGGACTTGCAAGGAGCTCCCCACATGGACTTTCTAGGGTTCCCTCTCCACACAGCTTCCCTTTCTTTGATACCTTCATCCAACGCTAATTACTACATTATATCATCGATTCATTCATTAAACAGATTTCCAGAGACTTCATTTCAGATGTCCAGAACTCTGACCGATGCTGCCTCAGCTTAGCAGAACTGTTACTCTCTTCTCGGCCTTTAGTTCTTTGTATGAGGCTGGGAAAGTTTTCCATAGACAGAGAGCTCACCTAGGAGTGTCCCTTCCTTCACGTATTATAGTCTTGTGCTGTTTCCCACTGTCTGAAAATCTGTTAACTTACATATTTTGTCTAGTTTTGTAATTGTTTACAGTTAAAGACTGGCCCAGGACCAGTTGCTCTATCATAGCCAACAGCAGAAGAATTTGGTATTTTGCTTTAATACCCAGAATTGAGACAACTTCATCAGGATATATTTAGATATGATGTTTGTCTTCCTTATCACTGCATTTACAACAGTGCCTGACATTTAGGTGGTCAATAAAAATTTGTTGAATAAGCAAAATATCCCAGGGGATTACCTGTTCAGTCTTTTCTACAGCTCAGGAAAATTTTCCTTTATTAGTCTTTATTCCTCTTTTTGTTCTTTCTGGAACATCTAGTAAATAGATTTGGAACTCCTGGGTAGATCTTAATATCTCCCTGCTCAATATTTGACCTTTCCACCAGTTCTTCATTTTAGTATCCCAGTCCAGATTTTAGTCTTTATTGGTATCCACGCTTCTGTGAGGACCACCCACATTCTAAGTTTTAGTTTTTAGTTTGGCAATTATGGTCTTAAAATTTTGTTTTTGAGGGCTCTTGTTGTTTCTTTTCTTTTGCATCCTGTTCTTTCTTATTGATGTGATAAATGGATAAGTTTCCTTTGGTTTATTGTGTTAGCTCTTCCCTCAGACATTAATTTGCTGCTTATTGTATTTTGAAAATCTTTTCCACACTGTTCAGTTTCTTCAAATGTATGGTAGTTATTGGCTGCTTTTCATAATTATTGATGTAATTTAAATTGAGTGATGTTGGCAGCTGAGGAATGAGTTTTTAGTTCAATGAAATCTCATGTTCTGTTGGTGATGAATGGAGATTTGCATCATGAGGGCCTTCATGCTGGAGGAGGGGATGGGAAGCTGGGCTTTCCTTTAAGGTATGCACGCGAAGGAGTTTTCATTTTGAATAAGTCATCTTCCTGTCTTTACTGAAAACTTTAAATTGTATGAGGCACCGCCCCACTTCACTGCCCATAGGTCACACTCTAGAAGTCTTTGTCAGAATTTCCGTGTAAAAGATTTGTACCATAACATTATCCTAGGCATAAAGATCAATAAAGCCACTCTGATATCCAGGGCCTGGCTTCACTGCTCTACCTGTCAATTCCTCACCCTGATGACAACCCATGGCCATTGGTTCTTTATCCCTTCTACCCATTGTCTGTCTTTTTCCGGGGCTTTCTCTTCAGTCATGTGTTGGTGGGATTCTTTGCCTTCTTCCAGTTCCGCTATGGATTTTAAGAACATGTGGATGCTTTCCTTCTGCTGTTTTGGTCATGCACATTAAACCAGAAGTCTCCACTTATATCCCATTTTTTAGTACCCAAGCAAAGTCAAAGTCATGTAAAGTCATGATTTTACCCATGTAAAATCAAAGTCAAGACCCCAAATAGAACAGGCAAACAGATCCGTGTGAGCCACTTGTCTGGGTAAAACATAACAGCCAGGGTTTGTTTATTTCACAGTGATTAGAAAACAATTAAACCAGTACTAGAAAAAGAGTAACAAGAAGGAACATGTCATTTGCAAAGGCCAACTGAGAGCTTTAATGTGTGTTTATTTATCACTAGGGGACAACTGTTGATAAAATAGATCTTCATCCAAAGTACCCCTGAACATGAGACATTGATGGATAGAACAGCTTTTTAAGAAGAAGGTAATGGAATTAGTATAGAGGACACATAAACGTCTTGACCTTGTGTATAAAGCCGTAAAGATGATACTTCTTAGAGGCCTTATAAATATAGTCCCAATAAAAAAAGGGAGGTGCTTTTGTTTTGTTTTGTTTTGTTTTGCTTTGCTTTTGTGAAGTTTTTGTTTTTGCTTTTAGTAAGAGCTGAGCCAAATGAATTACAGTCACTATGCAACTGCGGTGTGGGTATGAGTTTATATATATCTTTGTATATTTTTTCACTCATTACTTTATTGATTCACTCATTAAACAAATATCAGTTAAGTATCCACCACAGCCACCAAATGCTACTCCTGTAATTAAGGAACTCACATTCTAACAGAAGAGGGAAAAAGGAAGCCTATCATTTACCATATTGTAGAGTGGTCCTACAAAAGATTAATAACATGCTCTCTGTGATCCCACGAGAACCTTGTTAAATTTAGGGGGATGAGAGAAGCCTTCCCAAAGGAAGAACTACTAAGCTGAAACCACAGCTGATTGGAGTTAATCAGGTAAAGAGCAATAAAAATGCTATTTTATTTTATTTTACAGATTTATTTATTTATTTTTAAAGATTTTATTTATTTATTTCACAGAGGGAGAGAGATCACAAGGAGGCAGAGAGGCAGGCAGAGAGAGAGGAGGAAGCAGGCTTCCTGCCGAGCGAGAGCCCGACGTGGGCCTCGATCCCAGGACCCTGAGATCATGACCTGAACTGAAGGCAGAGGCTTTAACCCACTGAGCCACCCAGGCGCCCTATAGGTTTATTTTTAAGAGAAAGAAATCACGAGCAGTGGGAGGGGCAGAGGGAGACGGAGAGAGAGAATCCCAAGCAGACTCCATCCTGAGCACAGAGCCTGATGTGGGGCTCATGGGGCTCGATCCCAGTACCCTGAGATCATGACCTGAGCCTAAACCAAGAGTCAGACACTTGACCAACTAAGCCACCCAGACGTGCCTAGAAATGATACTCTAGATGGAATAGATGTTTGAACATCCAGAGGTGTTAGTGAGAACGATCTGTTCCGAAAGGATCATAAGCGGATCCACATGCAAGGGGGAAAGAGACAGAAATCATGCTAGGAAGGGACACGCGAGTCGCTACAGGCAGCAACTTTGACTCAGGCTGCGTTTCAGGCAGAGGAATAGCACAGTCAGGTTCAGCCTCAGGGTGTTCTTGAAGAGATCACAGCAGAACAGAGGTCATGGGGACCACCTGGGGGGTTGGGTGGAAACCCATCTGAGCAATGGCGGTCACTTTCACAAAGTTGTTGCTGGCGAGAGTGAAGATGAACGGGGCAGTTCTAGAACTGCTCGGTGTTGTAACAAGGAGGAGCTGGTGAGTGTTTGTACTTGCGGGCGAGGGAGGAGGATGCGTCGACGTGAACACCCTCTCGCTGGTGGATGAATTCGGGTCCTTCCTTGGAGGTGAAGAACACGGATGGGCACAACATTGGAGGGAGAGCTTTGGGAGGAAATAACGTGTTCAGTTTTGGATATCTGACTACGAGGCACCAGTAGTAGATCCACACGGTAAGTAGCAAGATAGGTTAATATGTGGCTCAGGTAGGAGACCTGGGCTGAAGATTGCATCCAGGAGGCTTGAGTGGTAATGATCATTGGAAACACGGGACTTGGTAAAAATGAACCGTGAAAAGAGCACAAAGGACAAAATATCAGAGAGATAAGAGGAAGACTAGACCAGGCCGGTATATTGGTCAGCTCAGGCTGCCACACAAAGTACCCCAGACTCGGTGGCGTGAACAACAGAAGTGTATTTGCTCACAGTTTTGGAGGCTGGAAGCCCAAGGTCCAGATGCCAGCATGATTGGATTCTGAGCAGAGCCCTCCTGCTGCTTGCTGCCTTACCGACGGGCCACCTTTCTGCTGTGTCCCTACATGGTGGAGAGACAGGACTTGCTCTGTTGACTGATTGATTGGTTGATTTCCGGCAGCACTGAGTTCTGGGATGAATCCTCAAGCCCCAAACTCCTGAATCTTTTTGTGGGACCGTTGTGACCTCTACTCAACTTTCTTTCCAGACACCCGATTCCTAAGTTCCCTGTTTGGCTTAAGATCATTTGAGCCTTTATAACTGCTGAAGAATCCTCACTAATACTGAAATCGCTGGTGTGGACCTAGAAGCAAGAACACAGTGATTTGAGGAATAAAGGGCAAGACGCAGAAGCAACAACCACCACCACCGTGTAGTTGTTTTGAAAGAGAGATTCATTCATTCCTTTAACACAAATTTACTGTTCTGTGCACGGATTTAACACTGAACATGGGTGGAATGGTGTGTGCATAGCTGAATGTGAATAAATCTCTCTGATTAAAAAAATTCAGTTGAAGATCCAACTTCAGAGCCTGTTTACGGTGTGACCTAATCTTCACTCCGACAGCACTGCATGCGTAGCGATACTATCGCATTTTTCTTTAGCGCTGCAAGGGCAAACATTTTCATTTCCAGAAGAGAGCCAGAGCAGAACCTCCCCCTTAAATTGCAGCTTTGGTTTTGGGGACGAAGATGGAAACAGAAACACACTTTCCTGGATCGCATCTTCTCTTGATTCTTCTTCTCCAGGGTGAGCATCCACTGTGCTTGCAGCCAAGATGAGCACCCAGAGAATGACACGGCCAGCATCGTGAGCACCCAGGAGGACAGGGGCTCATAGAGAAACAGGCCTTCTGCACCAGGGGACGTGGTGTCTTGCGTTGCTGCCAATTAATTAGTGATGAGTTTGTCGCGTTGCTTGTCGCCCAGGGTGATTAATCTGAGCCTGAATCCAACGAAACCATTAAGGAAAGTTCACAGCAAGATAAGCTGTGAGTGACAATGTTACCCTTTAGAAGAAGGGGAGCTGACAGAATGAAATGCAACCCCCTGCCTCCCCCTCGCTGGTTGCCAGGCTGTCACAGTAAAATCCCCGAGCTCCTGCTGTGACAAAAGAGCTGAGAAGGCATGCTTCAGAGTCATCCGAGACTCTCAGAACTTCACCAGGGCCTGGGGTTCACTTCTCCAATGTGCTCGTCCCACAGACGAGGCGGTCGGGGTCCAGAGAGGTCACTGTACTTGGGTATAGACACACAGCAAGCATCCAACTCATCGGGGGCGACGGCTCGGCCTTTCGACTCCCAGAGTCGCCCCTTCCTCCTGCGTCACAGGCTGGTGCTCTCCCAGAGGAGACGGGTGGCGTTGAGCCTGCTCTGTAGGGATGTGAGACTAGAGGCCTGGAGACCTGCCTTCTAGAACACACTCGGAGGGTGTCACCTTGGCCCTGGAACTGAAGATGCGAAGGGACACGCTGGCTGCTGATGGTGGCCTTGATGGTTCCCCCCATGGCTTCCATACGCCAGATCAGCTTCCTCAGATGATGTCTCAGAGAAGCTGCAAGACCTCTTGAAACCCAGACTCCAAAACTTACACAGTATCACCCCCACCCCTGCCCCATTCAGCTGGTCAAACCAATGTACGGGGCAGCCAAGCAGACTCCACAGTGACAAAGTTACATCGCCGAGGGTCATGTGGGATAGAACTTCGATTTTTCAGTAATCTTTGCAAATTGCATCTTTCACTTCTGATGGTCTAGAAATGTAAAGTCCCCTCAAGAACAGCAAAATAGGGGCGCCAGGGTGGCTCGGTGGGTTAAAGCCTCTGCCTTCGGTTCGGGTCATGATCTCAGGGTCCTGGGATGGAGTCCCACATCGGGCTCTCTGCTCAGCAGGGAGCCTGCTTCCCCCTCTCTCTCTGCCTGCCTCTCTGCCGACTTGTGATCTCTCTCTCTGTCAAATAAATAAATACATAAATAAAATCTGAAAAAAAAAAAGAACAGCAAAATAACCCCACTGACTCTGTGAGCCAAATATACCTGATGTATCTTCTCTGGATGACGTTGCTTATGAACTGCGCTCAATTATCTCGTGGTGGTGGGTGGTGGTATACAGGCACGGGGCCGAGAGAAATATAGGCGTATGTATGTAGACCATGTGATTTTTTTTTTACAGGCATGCATGCCAGTTTATGTTCAAGTGCATGGTTGTTGTTTTTTTTAAGTTCAAGTGCATGTTTTCATTTGATATTTGACTTACTTATTTTTCCAAAAAGATGTCATAGGACTCAAAAGAATCTGTAATATTAAAAGAGAAAGCCCAAATTCAAAATAGATACTAGGTAAATAAACACAGAAGGGCAGGAAGATGGAGCCAGAAATGATTTAAAAATGCATAGCATCATGTCCTTGACCACTTTGGAGAGGCAAGCTACAAACCTGACCCTGCACTTCCTAGGAGCATCACAGCTCCCACAGAGAAGGACAGAGAAGTAGCGGCTTCCCATCTCTGGGACCAGGGGCTCCCTGTCAAGACTACATTCCCCCTCCTACCCCCCAGTGGCCTGAGATTTTATGACTTGTTCATATAAATTTCTCCTCTTTTTCTTTTTGTAGTTTGATTAGGGTCCCTCGTGATCAATTTCACTTTCATTCTAAAATGTGATGTTTTTGCGGTTGATGCCTGCGTGGTTCAGTCACTTGAACATCTCCCTTCAGCTCAGATTAGGATCCCAGGGTCCCAGAATTAATCCCGTGTCAGGCTCCCTGGTCGGCGGGGAGCCTGCTTCTCCCTCTCCTTCTGCCACTCCCTCTGCTTATGCTCTCTTGTGCTCTCATCAGATATTTTTAATGTAATATTTTTTTAATTAATTAATTAATTTTAAATCTGATCTTAAGGAAAAGCAGAGGCCAAGTGTGAAGCCACCGTGGCTTCTGGGTTCTGTCCGTGTCCCGAACAAGGCAGAAGCCAGAGGTGGTGGTGACAGACAGGAGCCCAGTCACAACCCAGAATGTGTGTTTGTCCTGACAGCCGCGTCTTATTCGGGCCACTCCCAACGCGCTCTTTCTCATCAAACAGGGAGAACCCTACAGACAGAGGAATTGGGAATCCCTGCTGGGCTCATCAAGAAAGGCCTTGGTTTCCCTCTTTGCTCCTACTTTTGTAGCTCACCTCTTGAAATGACCCTGTGTTTATCTTTCCCTGATCTTTTCATTTAGACTGTCGCCAGCTCTGTGCCCATCTAAACTCTGGCCGCCGATTTTCAGAGGTTCTTCCCCCCCCTCCCCCATCTTTTGAAAGATCGCTTTCAAATACTCAGCTTACACCGATCTCTTGATCCCTCTTGGTGGTCTCCACTGTGTACTTGGATACAAGTCCCAGAGGTCCAATCCCCAACCTCGAGCCTAGAATCTGCTCCCTATCAGATCACACCAGTCACTCCGGTGAGGGGGAAACATACAGAAGGAAATCTCACCTTCCTTCGGGACCAGAGCAGGGAAGGAGGGAAGGAGGCTGAGTCTGTCTTACACCCTGGGCCCTGAGGGGCTAATGAGAAAGTGACCTCTTCCAAAGCATTTTTTTTTAAAATGTTGTCAAAGAGCAAAAGTTCTAGGACCTCCAGTTCACCAAGGACACTTGGCCTCCCCAGTCCCAGCAGTCATCTCTTGGAAAGAAAGAAAATACACTTGCTAGTTTTAGCAGAAAAGCCAGTATCGATCTCTGTTCTAGGGAGAAGGAGCACTGCTCGTCATCAAACAAGGATCTTTTTCAAAAGAACAAGACAAAGCCAAGAAGACGCGGGTTTCTCCCCCTCCAAATGGCTGTTAATCTTGTATCTTGGCTACAGTGTTAACTGGGAAAGTCAGAGAGGCAAACGGATTTCAAGTAGCCTTTCCTCCTTCTGCAATTTTGCAGTGGGTGCCCAGCCGTGGCAGACACATTCAGAGCTCGTCCTACCACGCAATGGTCCTGTGATTGTTTTGAAATAATTTGTTTATCTGATACACAGGCGCACACACACATGCACACACACACACACATGCACACACACACCCCACTGATGGATTCTTCTGTTCCTTCTCCCTGCCAAGTGACGAGGAGACCTTACTTAGAAGAATTCTCCTTCCTTGATTCTCAGAAAACAAGTCAGAACCAAATATTTGACAGTCTTCCTAATATTTGGTGATAATTGTTCTCCCAAGAATCTTCTTTTTTTCTAACCAAAATCTTACTCTGGGAATGGACTTCTTCTTGTTTGTCATTGTAAATGGACACACACACACACACACACACACACACACACACACACACACACTCTGTTCCCTTAGAACAAATGAGAAGACCATGTTGTCTTCCAACTGTTTTGCACTCCCTGTCCCTCACCACCCCCCACCCCCCCACTCTGCCCATGGCTAATAAACCACTAAGTCTGTTTATTCCACCACCGCCAAAGCTCCTAAAAACATTCAGGGGTGAAGGGTCCAGTCTCAGGATCTTCCTGGCTTTGAACTCACCATTGGCAGACTGGGTCATTTTGGCCTCAACATCACTGCCTGTGAAGTGGAAGAAGTAACAGTACTGAATCCACACGTTTGTTGAGTAAGGCTATGTAATGCTCTGAGAACAGTGGCCGACACCTGACAAGCATCCGACAAGTGTTGTTACGGACACTGTGTCCGTTATTAAATCTGGTCACTTATTTCTATCCTCACTCCTTTAGTCTTCATTCAGGCCAACACTCTTCCGCCTGGACATCACCACTAGCTTCTTTTTCTTGAGACTGATTTTTAGTTTCATACTGTTGTGATCAGGAAAGATGCATGCAATGATTTCAATCTTCTTAAATTTATTAAGACAGCCTTTTAGACTCTGTCTCCATTAGTCCATTCTTCCATTGTGTAGCTTAAACAAATGAACGAAAACTTGGTGGTGATGTTGGGTGTATTTATAGGGACATGGACATGAAAAGAACTATGAGAAGATTCTCCCTGGGCACAGGGAAAATCCATAAAGGGCATTGGTTTGTATATCGTGGCTTTGCCTAAGGCTGTGTGAGGGCTTGGGGCACCCAACGGGCAGCTCTCCCACCACTACATGTTTGACTCTTCATGTGAGGTCAAGAGCAACGTAGTTCTTTGGTCACACCTAACATAGATGGCATCATCATGTGTCCTGGAAAAATGTGCCATGTCCCATTTGGTCGCTGGGTGATGCTAGGGGGTTCCATGAGATAGCTTATCAGCTAGTATTTGCTGTGTAACAATCCATCCCAATGCTCAGTGGCTTAAAACAACAGCCATTTATTGTCATATGTCATGTGAATGTGGGTTCGCCCATGATTGGTCTGGTCTGGGTTGGTTTCAGCCCATCTCTGCAGGTCAGCTGGGACCCTGCTCTCCGCTGGATTTGGATAGGTCACCCTAACTGGGGAAGGCTTGCTTCATGCATCACTCTTCCTCTTCCTGGAACCAGCATTTTCCTTCTTCGGTAAGTAACGAAAATGCAAGAGGAAACATTTCAGACTTAGGCTCAGAACCAACACACTATCTCTTCTGCTTCCTGTAGTTGCCCAAAATAAGTCACATGGCCAAATCAGGACTAGGATATAATGTTCCAACTGTTCTGTCCATGGACTTCCAGGTTTCCCAAATCTGCAGCTGTGGGATCTTCCAGCAGTTGCCCGAGCCGGTATTACACTTTGGGGTTACAAAGGCCCCACATTGGTGAATAATGTATCTTCATTTGAGACTGGGGCTCTCAAACTCAAACACAGAGGTCAGGCAGCCAAAGTAATGAGTGAACTGAGTGGGAGTGGGAGATGTAATAATATGAAGTCTTGCCCTATCTTGAGCGAGGGACGTAGTGTTGGGAATGCCACATAGTGATCTAGCATAATAACTATTTTAACACATATTTGGTGGGCACTGGTCTAAAAGCATTGCTTGTATAATTCATTTAATCCTTACAACAAGCATTTGAGACAGTTACTATTAATGTTATTATTCCCATTTTGCAGATGAGAAAACGGAAGCACAGAGAGGTTCCGTAACTTACCCCAAGTCACAGACCTGGGATTCTAAGCCAAGAAATCCGGCTCCAGAGTTCGTGTTCTTAAAACACTTCATTCTGCAACCAACTCTTTTTATTTTTGGGGGGAAAAAAAAAGCCAGAAATGTGGACTTTCACATGGAATCATTCAAGTTTTACATCTCGACAGGTAATTTAAATACACAAAAATCATTGTGCCACCGAGGCAAGTATCTCTATGGGCTGAATTTTACTGCGGGCCTCTAGCTTAAGGCCATTATCCAACCTAAAGCATTGTTCTGACCAGGTGAATGTTGTCAGCGTGAATTTAGGGCAGCTGCCCAGCCACGGCAGACCTCCTGCCCTTCTGGAAAAGTACTGAACTCAATCAAAACTTCCAAAATCAATCCGTAAGATCCCAGGGGTGTCTTCAAGGGGCTCTGGCCCAGGTTCCTGCCCTGGCACTGACCCAGGGTATCAGGTAGGCTCTGCCTGACTTTGCCCAGTCCTTCCGAGGGCATCAGAAATTAGAACTGCTGCAGGAAGAGACTGGCCTTGGTTTGCAGGTCAGGTTTGGACCAGCTGTGAGCCATTTCACCTTGGATGGTTCACCCTCCTGCAGGGGCCCGGGGCAGGTGAGTGAGCTTTAACATTGTTGCCAAGACGGGGCTGGGGAAGGAGGTTAGAAAAGGGAGACTCTCGGATCGACTGTGCAGACGATCTGAAAACCGGAGGTGAAAAACCTCTCGCCCCACCACGCACAGAGAGAGGAATAGCGCCTGCAGTGCGTCCAAGAGAAAGTCCGAAAGTGCAGAGAAGGGAACACCGATACAAAGGGATGTTTTTCTCCGTTTCCTAGAGCTTTTCCTTGAATCTCCGCAAACTGCAAGGCAAGTCTCTGTGGGATCAGTCCGCCCCTCTTGAGCCTGTAGGAGACTCGGTGTGGGGTCTGTTAGTCCGAGGACGGAAAAAAGTTTCCCTGCTTTCCTTGCAAACCTAAAAAGTAGCCCTTAATCCGCAGTCCTTCCAGAGGCTGACGCCTGCCACTCTCCTGCTGCAAAATCCATCTCGTTTGTGCTTTCGCAGGAGATAACAGCCGAATCTCTTTGTTTTCCTTGATGCAGCCCTTCTCCTCCATTACCAAGCCCACCTCCTCCTCTGTCGGTTTGAAAGAAAAGACTTAAGAATTTTTTTTTGTTTCCCCTCGGCAAAATTCCCCACCCTCCATCTTTTTTGGCAGGAACAGACGCTGGGATTTCTGAAGGTGGGAAAATAAGTGGTTACCTCCTCAAGTTATAGTTTTTAGCACTTTATGTAACGAATCCCAGCAATATTTACCCATTTGTATTATCTAGAGGGTTGTTACTTGCTGTGCCTGCTGTTTTCTGAACAGCGCACAGAAAAATTAGATAAAAAAAAGAGACGACCAGACCAGATCTCGCCTCCCTGTACCCAGGAATGCTGGTGATGCGGTTAGTGACATTCTGGAGGGGACACGTTCTGTTTGGGACACTGACGACTGCTTCATGGCAATGAAGCCGTGATGGGGATTGTGAAAAATCCCTTATTATTTCCTTATCGTAAATGCAGTGCATGTTCGTCGCCAACATATCTTAGAAAAGGAGTAACGGGAATAATCACCTGTGTGTGTGTTTTTTTCCCCATCAGTGATAAGCTCAACGATGGAAAATACAGTATCCCCGGCACCCATTCACAACTGAACTGTAAGTAAATATTAATATCCAGATTGATTTCGCAATTCACTGGCAGCCCCACAGTGTAACAGACTCGAAATGCTTGCATGATGTTCCACCACACCGAGGGTCAGTAACACCTTCGTCTACTCCCTTATGGGTAGATATTTAGGTGACTTCTAAATTTTCACGTTGATACATGGATAAATGTTCTTGCTCACCAGTCTTCGTATCTGCTAGTGCCTTGGCCTATTTCTATGAGTCTAATTGTTGAGTCAAGGGGAATGGATATTTCTAAGGCTCTTGATAAATTCTGTAGGAAACTGGTACAAATGTACACAGTGTGGTCTTCGGAGGCCAGGTCAGTGTCAGCCTGTCACTGGGGCTTCCTTTTGTCCAGGGAAAGCCAGAAAACAGGCTGGTAACTGGAGAGTGATGGGGCGGAGTTGAGATTTGAAGTAGGACAGTCAGGGATGGTGTCACCTAGGTGACAGTTATGGGCTTCAAGTCTGTGTCTCCCAAGGTCGTGTGTTGAAACCCTCTGTGGCAATGCGATGGTACTAGGAGATGGGACCTTGGGGGGAGTGATTAGGGTTCCATAAACTCATGGGGGGGGAGCCCCCAGAAACAGGATGAGCGCCCTTACAAGAGTCACAAGACTCCCTGCTTCCTCTTCCTCTCCCTCCCACGAGGCTACGACAAGAGGTCAGCAGTCCCGCAAAGTAGGAGGGGGTCTGGCCATGCTGGCACCCTGGTCACAGACTGCTGGCCTCCAAAGCCGCGAGAAGGAAAGTTCTGTCCTTTACAAGCCACCTGGTCTGTGATATTCTGTTACCACCACCCAAGTGGACTAGCACAGTGGCAGACACCTGATCGAGGTGGGAAAGAGCCATGTGTGTTTCTAAGGAGGGGACTCCCAGGGAGGATATGGCAGGTGCAATGTCCCCTAGGCAGGAACAGATGTGACCCAGCAAAGAATAGTAAGAGCGAGGGGCTGACTGTTGGCCTTGAGCTTCCTGGCTGACTGTTGGCCTTGAGCTTCCCGGTGGTCAGAACGAGAAGGGGAGCTTCAGACATGACCCTCCTCTGCCAACACAGAGTTCAGTACTTTCTGAAACACTTTCAATGGACCTGCTGTTGGAACTGATGCAATGGAACTGACGCTGAAGCTCCTTCTGGAAAAAAGTCCCCCTGAAAACTCTTATTTGCTATTAACTTTCTCAATGTTGCTAATTATTAACATCATATATATTTTTTAAAGATTTTATTTATTTGACAGAGAGAGAGAGATCACAAGTAGGCAGAGAGGCAGGCAGAGGGAGAGGAGGAAGCAGGGAGCCCGATGCGGGCCGCGATCCCAGGACCCTGAGATCATGACCTGAGCCGAAGGCAGAGGCTTTAACCCACTGAGCCACCCAGGCGCCCTAACATCAATATATTATCAATAATGAAAATAATTGCTCGCAGATACTAAGAGATTTATCTCCCAGGTATTGGGCTGAAAGCTTTATGTGGGTGACCTCAATTTCATCATTACAAAAGCCTTGAGAAGTCAGCGGTGTTACTGTCCTTTTTCAGAGGGGGAGGAGATCAGGGTTTAGAGTAGTTAACGTCTCCGCTGGTAAGCGGCGGAGCTGGGATTCGAACCCGCGTCTGTCGGGGAACTCTGCCTCCCGATATGCCTCAGGGGGGGCTCTGTCTCTATCTGGTGATTATCCAGTATCCGCCATACTTTATCCGGTGAAATGCTGATCCACAGCCCTGTGGAGGAGTTGATTCAGTTAACCAGGCCCTGGGGAAGCAGGGCTGGAAACTCCGCTGGGGCACATCCCGGCTGCCACGCTGAGATCTGGCCCAGTTAGGGCTCTCCCAGCGACGGAAAGGGTTTGGCTGGTCAGGAGGGCACGTGCAGGAGCCCCTCCGCGCCCCGGGGTTCTGGCCGCAGACAGAGCGGGCAGCTCCCCGTGCAGGGGGCCCGCGGCGGGCTGCCCCGAGGGCAGCCCACAGACTTCCTGCTCCTCCAGGGGCAGCCCCCCGAGGGACCGCTCTGCCCTCAGCTCGCCACCCCCCTTCACACAGACTCACGCTCCCTCGTCGCACAGACCATTGCTCTGTGGTTCAGGACGTCAAGCCCCCTTTGCCACAGGTCCGTCAGCATTTTCCCTGGACGACTGACCATGTAGATCATTTAGATTCAGCTTCTCATTCACTCCTCCCGATCCTGTGCGGTGGGGAGACGTCGATCTCCCTTTTAGGGAAGGAGACCTGAGGCCCAGAGACGTTGATAATTTTGCTCAAGGTCACACAGCTGGGAGGGGGAAGAGCTTGGGTCGAAGCGTGGATCGGCTGGCTCGAGCAGACCGAGGTTCAAATCCTGACTCTACCCCGTCCCCGCTACTTGCTCACGAGCACATCCGTCACCTCCTCGGTGCCTCAGTTTCCCCGTCTGTGCAGAGCAGGTGCCAGTGCAGCGCAGGTGTCCCACGCACCCCGGAGGGGGAGCACGTGATTCAGCGCATGTGAAGCTGCAGGTAGGGGTGCGGTTTCCCAAGAGGACGCGCCCTCCTGAGGCTTGTGTTTCCCCTCCACGTCCGTCTCCACGCTCCTGTTTCAAAGCAGCCCAACTATCGCCCGCCTGCAGGACGCAACACTTCCCCCGGATCCGAGCGAGAGCAAGCATTCCAGGGGTGGAGTGAGGGGGAGCAGCGCCCCGAGTAGCGAGTTCTTGCCCACCCTCCCCTCCGACAGTCCCGCGCGGCGAGATGTGCTGACTTCCTAGACCCGATCCACCCCCGGATTCCGCTTCTGAGTGGCACCTCGTGATGCAACAAGCTGCAAAGAGCAGCCAGCTCCCCTGGAGCAAGGCCCTGTTTTTGGAACTTCCCTGCACGTGGAACCCCACTCCTCCCCCTCTCTGCCAACCTAGCTGGTCCAGGTGGGCCCTCCAGGGGCTCCGTTGCCTTGCCCTCTGCTGCTCTGTCATCCGCTCTGCCCCTGCTCGGCGAAACTCAGAACCCGACTGCTCAACGTCTCGTTTATTGATTGGCGATCGGAGCCCCTTTAGGACAGAACCAGGCGGTTGGTGAGGAGCTGCACCGCAGTGGAAGAATTTAATTTAAAGAACAAGTCGATTCAATTGAATCCTGAAAATCATTCTGATGTGGCTGCCGGGGGAGTCTATTTGCAATCGATAGATGTGCCCGTGTCACGGTCTCCTGTCTCTACTCTCCCCTGCTGGCCGCCAGCCCAGGGGAAATTGTTCCGAGGGACCAGGTGTCGTTTAGGGGATGTTTAGGGGATGTGTGGGATCGGCTCAATGCACAAGGTGGGGCACTTCTCAGCCCTGCCAGGAGCCCTCTCTCCCTTCTCTACTCGCCCTGCCCCCCCAGCCCCCTACTTACTCCCCTCCTTCCCTCCCTCCCTGCCTCTCTCTCTCTCTCTCCCTCTCCTTCCTTCACTCTTGGCCTCTCCTCTATCTTCCTACAAAAATGCCATAAAATAGCCAAACACATAGAAGCAGAGAGCAGGGTGGTGGCGACCGGGGGCCGGGGGGCAGGGCTGAGTGCTGCTGGGCGGAGGTTTCGCAGCTGCAGTTGGGCGAGTGCCGGAGAGCTCGCTCACTCCACGCTGGGCGAGGCTGGGAGACCAGCAGCCGAATTCAGAACTCGGCCACGCTTGGGCTCAGACCCTGATTCTGCCAAACCTAGTCTCACTTTCCTCATTGTCAAGTGAGGATGATCTCGTCCTCCCGGCAGACTCACTGTGAAGGCCGGAAAGGCTGCAGCAGGTGAACTGAGCTGAGGGCCGCGATGGGGGCGATGTTGCTACTGGGGAGGGACTGGAGTCCCAGTGCGAGAGGCACACGCTGATTTTACGGCATGATCTGGGCCGGTCATTTCCTTCCTCGTCAGCCTGGTAGGACCCAGACTGCTGTCTCCCGGGCCCTCTGAGTCGTGATAAGGGGAAGCTGGAGAGCCAGAAATCTCCACGTGTCATCTCTCGTTTCTGCCCCATGGAACCGAGGTGAGCAGGCAGGAAATTAACCTGTTTTGTGCAGAAACGTCCATAGCTGGTACACATGTGTGAGTGAGCTGGGTAGAGCCCCAAGCCTATCTTGGAAGAAACAGTTGTTCCTAGAAGCAAACCCCACAGAGATCAGATGCTGTAACTCTAAGGTAAATCAGGAAGGTAAAGATCTCATGGGCTAGTAGGATGAGAAGAGAATGATTAAAAATGGAGCGGCGGACGTGTGCGCAAGGCCCAGAGCTTGTCGAGGGGATCCAGTGTGATGAAGAGTTCTGGGGCATGGATGTATGGGTAGGAGTTCACTAAGTAGATGCTAGAAACAGTCATTTTTTTGAACAAGTGAAGAGGCCTGAGTCTGAAAAGGTGGGAAGCAAGACCATTTAGGATACAGGAAGTAGGATTATCATGATTTGGTGACCCATTTGTAGGAACTGAGGAACAGACACAGGGTGGAGCCAAGGGGGACGTGGGGTTTTTCGTTTGGTTGAACGAGTGGCTGGTCGTGCCATCGGGTAAGATGGAGACCACAGGAAAAGGACCATAAAGAGCAGTGAGCCTTTGGAACGGGTCCCGGATAAGGGCTGGTTGTTCTCTGGCTTTCTTCGATCCCTCTTCGATGACAGACACACACACCAGTATTCGTTATCTGCTGCTGTGCTACAAAACACCCCACAGCCTTAGTCACACACAGTCACTTGTGCTTTATTCTGTTCATTAGAAATGAACATCACGGAATATATGGGCCCATCTGAAGCCTATATACACAGACACACACACACATGCATGTGTGTATACAAATACGTGCGTACCTTTATGCCAGTGCCCAGCTCATACTAGGTACTCATAAATATTCATGAATGAAGCAATTACACTCCATCCAGAAGTGTTATTCTGTCTCCTTTAATACATTATAAACATGGCTTCATGGTGGTTTTAGCTTGAAAAGTTAAAACTGCCAGTTATTTTATCCACCAATATGCGTTTATCCGGGAATGGCAGAAAATTGCAAGGCATGGCAAGCAAGCTACAGCAAAACCATGGAGAACAAAGGAGAGGACCGTTCTTTTTTTTTTTTTTTTTTAAAGATTTTATTTATTTATTTGTCAGAGAGGAAGAGAGCACAAACTGGCAGAGTGGCAGGCAGAGGCAGAGAGGGAGAAGCAGGCTTCCCGCTGAGCAAGGAGCCCGATGCGGGACTCGATCCCCTGACTCTGGGATCATGACCTGAGGACCGCTCTTTTATAGAGGAAAGGGGGTGGGGAGGACTTGGGAGGGGCTCTTAAAAACAAAAATTTTGTTGAAATAAACAGGAAGTTCCAAGTATACTGGCTTCTCATTAGCCGAGTTGTGACAGTCTCTCATTGGCTGGGCTGTTGCTGAGGGAGAAGGAAAGCCTTGCTTCCTCCTGCTGGGGTAGGAGAGTAGGAGCTAAAGTAGTACCCCATGCAAGGTGCCTCTCTTCCTGGGGGGTTTGTGTCCGCGATTGAAGAGCGCTAGGGCCCGAGAGCTCCCCCTGCTGGCCTCCCAGCTCCATTCTGAATGAAGGTTCCCTTTGCTGATTTTCGCCTCGGAAACAGAGCATACACTTCGCAGGCAGACTGGCTTGCCTTTGAGTCCCAGGACCATCTGTGCAAACTTGAACAAGCAAGTTAACAACTCTGAAGTTCAGTTTCATTGTTTAAATGAGAACAATAGCACCTTTATACCAAAGTTGCTGGAAGGATTAAATCTTCTAATATATGCCCAGACCTTCGTCCACTGCTGGGCACCTTGTAATCACTTTTGGAAACGCTGTTTACCATGAATATCACGCATTTCTGAGTGGCGTGGCCCTTTGTGTGCTTTCCCTGTACTTTCTGCCTTCGTTTTCCCGCGGCTAGAGGCGGAGGCTTTACGGAGTCAGACATCTAGGGACGAGCTAGCTCACAAGAGCCTCACCATGCAGAAAGGGGACATGCCTTCTGTTCTTCTAGAAGCACAGGAAAGCTGCCTGTTTTGTATCTGCTGTACCGGAGTCTAAAAAGCATGCAGCCTGATGCCAGTCACTATTCTGACTGTAGACATGATTAATTGGCTGTCTATTCCAAGCATTAACACTTATTCCCATAGATACCTGATCACAATGACTAATTAGGCAAAAGTTCTTTCCAAAGGCTGTTTGAATTATAGCTCTAACGTAATAACCCCCTAAGTTTTTATTCAGTCTGTACTTGATCTTTTTTCCCCTGCTCTTTCTCTTTACGGGAATCGATAAGTTGTTTAGACACCTTTAATAGAGAGGAAGTGAACAGAAAGTGGGTTTTGCCACTTTATAAAAGTGACTTTGAAATGTTTTACCTTTAAAAAAGACCATCCTTTTCATCCACCCAATGAGTTGGGATTGCCAGGGTAATTTAGATGGGCTTATTTCCATGATTAGGTGAGGACAATTAATGGTCTTGCCAGCAATTAAAGTTGGGTTTCACCGTAAATAAAATGAACTTGCTTTCAGGAAGCTCACTGTGTTCATTCTGAGAGCCATACATCATAGGCTGGGGCAATTTGTTTTCTGTTCCTGCTGGGTGCTGCATCTAACGCGCGTCTCCTCGACCCTTTCATGACATTCGGAGTGCATCTGGGAGGCTGAGATCCTTTCAGAAGATAATTATTTTGAGGCACCACATGAATAATAGGATAGTGAAGAAAGGGAATGGGATGTTCTAGAACTTTTTAACCCCAAAGCAGCAGATTGTATGAACTATTCTCTTCTACTTGGCAAAGTAGTCTTTGTTCCAGAGGCCCATGCTCTTGGGGAAAAAAAAAATCTCGTTCTGGTGCTTACAAATGAGGAAGTGGAACAAAAGCGCCATGTCAATTTCAGATGTCAGGGTTGGTTGTGGTAGAATGGCCGGACAGGAGACCGGTCCCCACTCTAATGACTTCTGGTCTTTCTGCACCCCCTGTAACCCTCATGCTGAGGGTCCTGAGGCGACATTATTTAAGGGAGATCATTTAGGCAGGGGAATTGGTGGAGATGAGGTCAGCCAGATAGTGTCTCCCTGAGCAGGGGTCTCAGGCGAACGACCTGGATCAAAGATAATCCAAGTATCCCAAAGACACATCTCGTTGACATTTCCTCCTGCCCCACCCACCCCATAAGCTAGCGTAACTCATAGCATGGCCAGCTCCCATCCATCATAGCAGGAAATCTACAGAACTTTGTCGAAGTAGAGGAACCTAGAGTTCACATACTATTTAGCCGCATGGAGGTTACTATAGAAAAACTTCAAAGGTAAATGGTTAAAACTGGTTCCCAGGGAATCTCTGTAGGTGTGCGTGTGGGCAAGAAGTAGGAATAGGGCAGCGGACTATTGCGTTTCATTACTGAAAAGAAAAAGTGTTTATGAAGAGTCCGTAATAACATGGAAAAATATTTATAATGTAAGTGGGAAGGCTGGTAACAAATTGTATACACAGTGCATTCACAAGTATATAAAAACTAAAACCAAAACAAACAAAAAGCTATGCACAGGGAAGGCCTAGAAGGAAACATGCCAAGTTATCTACAGCTCCCTGGGTGGTGGGAAACAGGATCGTTTTATTTTTGTCACAACCTTCTTCATTTCCGTATTTTCCCAATTTTCTATGGCAAACTTGCACAGCTTTTGTAATGCCAAAATAAACGAAATATTATCGGTGCAGCCTGCTATCCTCTCCTCGTGTTGAGTGGCTAGCAGAAAGGATCGTTTGGCTGGCAGTCAGAAGCCACTGAAGGGTTTTGCTCCAGTTCTGCTAACAAGCTGCATCCCTTGGGCAGCAATCCAGCTTCCCTTCCTCTGCGAAGACAAGGCTGGAACTAAATGATCGCCAAGCTCCCTTCTTGCTCTGACATCTTAGGATCAATGCTAGGCCAATTGGCTCTGAGCTGGGAGCAACTCCTTATTCTTTGATCCCCACGGTCCCCCCACACTTGCTCGGTCCCCTTGAAGTGATGTTTTGCGTCCTTGGCAGATGCAACCTGCTGTTGGAGCCAGGGGCCTCATGGAGAGAGAAGGGTCTTAGAGTCAGGGAGCCCTGCCTTGTCGATGGTTGTGTGCCCTGCGGCAAATCACCTCCAGCACAGCGCCTAGAACGTGCCAGGTCCATGGTCATTTGTAATGAAGAAACCTCCCTGAACTTAGCTCCTTGTCTTTAGAAGGAAGGTCATAATTATTCCTATGTCCTATGAGGATGAGAGACATTGCATGTTTGGGGACATAGCACAGTGTGCTATGAGGAGTGTTCGATGAATGGGAGCCGTCCCAGCAGAAGCCAACTGTTGTTATAGGCCTAAAGCTGAGCACTGAGCTATATGCTTCACATTCACTGTCTTGTGTCATCTGACCACACTCTTGCCATCAGGGAGGGGTTTCTAACAGGTTTGGGAGAAAACAACTGTGGTTAGGAGCATGGGCTCTGGAGACAGTCTGCTACAGTCTCGCTGTGTAACTGGGCAAGTTGGGGAACGTCTGGAAGTGTCCTTTTGGTCACCTGTAATATGGAAATGTTAATAGGGCACCCGCCTCACAGATGGCTCCTGGGATTAAATAAATTATTTGATGCTCACTGCATGGAACAGTGCCTGGAAGTTAATAGAGATGAGGTCACTGAAGCTGACAGGTGTTGGATGGCTTTCCTTTGGAGGGAGGTCACATGTTTAGGAGCGGAGACAGAAGCCCAGGTGGTTTCGTCATTGCGGTCTATCTCCTCTCTCCCTGGTCAACTATTTAACATGGGTGAATATTGATTAAAATGCCCAGATGAACTACATGCACACTTGCAATCAAATCTGTAGGTCAGAGTAAAAAAAATCTGGTAAAAGAACAATTATAACCAGGACAATGCCAGAGAGTTGCAAGGGCCCCGTTGCATGGCCAAGCTGAAGATGAGTGATGGCATTTGAAAGGAGCTTATTACTGGTCAGGCCGAGCCTGGGTAGGAAGCAATCACTTGCTCACTGGTGAATCCCTGGCGGCCACCCAGAGTCTGAATGCTTCATTGGTGGGCAGGAAGCAGAGGTGGAGGGTCACTGGTTTTGTATTGTAAATTGTGGACCAAAGACTGCACATGATTGCAAAAGTTCTCTGAAATCACGCACAACCTGACCAGAGTGATTTCTTACAACCAGAGTTTCCTTGTTTCTTCCTGTCTAGGGGATTCTGTCCGTAGGTCTGTGTTGACCTCTCTCTCTCCCCAGGAAGGGAACTGGGAGGATGGTCTCTCCTTGATTTTTACTGGGTTCAGGTGTTCAAATACACCTTCAGGTCATGTTCCAGTCCACGAGGGATCTTCTTTAAGCCCACAATTACTGAGTGCGTGTAACGTGCTAGGAGCTGGTGATGTCAATAGAAACAGTAATTCCTAATATCTGAAGCTGGTACAATAGTCCAGCCATCCTACATCACTGAATCTAAGATGACATCAACAGCTCACACTTGTATTTTATGCCAAGAAAAAAAAAAACACTCCATCCAATAATTGATGATATACCATCAATCGTGAGCCACATTCCAATGTCAGAGATGATAAAATGTAGGAAATGTGCACCACAAAAGTGGCGAAATACACCATTAACTCATTTGGTCTTCCATCAGCTCCACAAAGCAGATATTAAAATACACCGCCTTCAAGAAGGGGAAACTTAGCCAGGGACATTAAATAACGTGTTTGAAGTTATACACCTAGCAAGACAGAGCCAAGGCTAAAACCTCAGCAGCCTGATGGGAGCCCTTGGGCTTCCAACAGCCTGAAAGTCACCTGTTCTCCTTGGACTGAAGGCAGGAAGCCTGCGGCCTCCTCCTCTCCGTCCTCCCCACTGAGCCTCAGGCCTGTCTTCACACCTTCCAGCCTTCCCTGCTCCGGACGGACTCCCTCCCCACCTCCAGAGGCCAGCAGAACCCAGGAGGTCCGGAGTTCCCTTCCTGGATCTTTTGCACCCCGCCCCGGGAATTCTCTGGTTGCAAACGACAGAGACTAGCAATGCCCTAGAAACCAAAGGGGGAGTTTACTGATGAGAAAGGGGCAGCTTGCAGAACAGACAGGAAAGTGGGGCTTGGGGCAACACCACGAGTCTAGATGCCAGGGAAGCTTCGAACCTCCGCGGGGAAGGGATCTGTATGGACCACTTCTGTTTATTTTTCCTGCATCTGCCTCACACAATTCAAGAGTCGGTGTCCCAGGACAGAGTCCTCGTTGGCCTGATGCAGGTTAGGACACGGGGTGTTCATTAGTACACTAGTGTCTTCCCAGTACCATGCACAGGAGAGAGTTCCCGAACAGGAGATCTGGGTCAAGAATATAGGTTCTGGGGTCAAGCTGCTTTCTCTCCCAAGCCGGCCCTGCCTACGGGCTGGGTGACCCTGGGACAGTTACTTACCCTCTCGGTACTTCCGTTCCTTCATGGATGGAATGGAGATCACAACAGCCTTACTTCCCTGGGTCGTTGGGGGGGGCGGTGCACGAAATGACCCATTGTACCTTGCGTGTATTCAGTGCTTAATAATGGTGGTAGCTTCTTGTTCCCTACATGGCTAACTTCAAAGGCTATGGCTGTCTGTCCCAGAATCTTCCTGATGCTTAGAACTTCACAAATCATTGTTTGCCCAGAAGTACCTTGTGTCACTAAAATTGGAAATGCCTCACATGTGATCTTCTGGAGCTCCCACTTGGGGAAAAAAATTTTTTTTTTTTGCTCAAATTTTCTATCTGAAATATCTACTATCTCATATTGGTATATAAATGGATAATTTCTAAAGCCATCCCACAAGTGCCTTTTTAAATTTGATCTACTGTCTATATACTCTATGCGTAGCACTGTGGCAGTGTCTATATGTTGGGGGGACTTCTATTTGTCATGTCATTCTTAAATTTATTACTTAGTAGGTCAGGGATTCCCAACCTCTGGACCATTGACAGTTTTGTTGATTCTTGGTTGTGGGGGTTGTCCTGTACACTGGAGGATGTTAACATCCTTGGCACCTATTCCTAGGTGCCAGTAACCAATACCCCTCCTCACTATGAAATCTAGAAACACCTCCAGACATTTCCAAATATCCTAGGAGGGTGCATTATGGTCCTGAGCTGAGAACAGTTATCCGAGATGTACATAAGTCCCGTTACACCCTGACCTGCCAGTGTCTGTCTGGTTTGTCCTCAAATTCCCAGGGCCTAGAAGAGTAGCTGGCACATAATAGGTGCCCCCTATTTCCAAAAAGATCAGATAAACCGGGACCATGACAGTTTTCTGCTAAAAATAAAACAAATACAAAATCCGCTCCCACCAGCCTCTATCACTTCCTAAATCAAGTTCACATTCCTTAGCTGACATTCAAAGCCCTGCATGATAGGGGTCCAGTCTACGTCCCCAGCCTCATGCTCTCTCCCTGGGACTCAGGAGGTCCCCGTGGTCTCATTTCTCTGCGTTTATTTTTGCAGAACAAACTCTCCAGCCGGCTGCATTTCCCCTGCCCTTAAGAGACCTGTGGGAGAACTCTCAAACAAATACGGTATTCATCAAAGTGACACCAAGAGGCAAACCCTACATGAGCAAGAGATGGTAACACTTTTTTTTTTTTAAGATTTTATTTATTTATTTGACACACAGAGAGAGAGAGATTATAAGTGGGCAGAGAGGCAGGCAGAGAGACAGGGGGAGGAGGAAGCAGGCTCCCTATCCCAGGCCTCGATCCCAGGACGCTGAGATCATGACCTGAGCCGAAAGCAGAGGCTTTAACCCACTGAGCCACCCAGGCGGCCGAGATGGTAACACTTTATCACACGGGATGATGCTGAGTCTCCTCCTTGTCGGACAGAGATTTGAAATGGCACAGTCAAAGCTGTGGTTGGAAAGAGTCCAACTTCAAGTGAGTCTTCTGCCTTTAGTTTCTCTATTCCTGACACCTGGGCTGGGGATGGGCCCCGCGCCCGTTGATGGGGAGGGTACTCCTGTTGGGATTTTTAACCCTTTCACATCCACGCCAGAAAGGCAGTCCTGAGTTCACGGCAAGAGACAGGTTATCTGAGCCACGGGGTCTCCCAGCTCTGCCTTTTCTGGGTCCTTCTGGGCCCTATGGATAGTGTTTCCAGGGACTGCAGTATAGAGACAGGTACAAGAGCTGATTTTAAAAATGGGGCAGGGAACCCGAAGCCTTGTGTGGCTTTTCCAGCAGGGATGGTTCTTGTTTAAACCTTGGTTTTACATTTGTTTTGGTATTTGAATTTGAAGCAAGGCCAAGAGAGAAGGAGATTTGCAATTATAATTGCCTCTTATCCTGTTAAAGCAAAGCTTTAAAATGCAGTGGTAGGTTAGGATGGAAGCAAACAGTCGTGAGCTCTGGGGTCCAAAGATCTGAGTTCCAATTCAGGTTTCTCTCTTTGTAGCTGGGGACCTCAGTCAGGTCGCTCACCTTTCTGGGCTTTGGTTTCCTGATCTGTAATAATGATCCCAACTCTTCGGGTTGCTGGAGAGGCTTAAAAGAGAGAATGCATGCCAAGTTCACCACACAGAAGCTTTGCTGCTGCTGTCGTTTTGTAGTTATTGGGGCACACAACCTCCTGGAGAGATCGCAAGGTCACCCCTGGAGAAGGGCTTCTTCCGAAGGTCAAATCTTACCCCTGGGGTAGGTACATCAATGTCAAATATGAAGTCAGTGATTCCTTAACGTTGGTTTGTGAGGGAACACTGGGCAGGTATTATTTGGCAAAGGTGCTGGAAGATTGGATTTGTAACTAGACCGTGGGCTCATTCTCTGGCCATCCCTCCCTGGGCCTCAGTTTCACCATTTGTACAACGAGGAGGGTAGAATTTAAACATCTCTAAACTGTTGTCATCCTTTGGTATTCTAGCCTGGTACCCTTCAAAATCTCTGCAACGATGGCAATATTCTACATCCATCCCATCCAAGATGGTAGCCATTAGCCAGATGGAAGTACTGAACACCTAAAATGAGACTAGCATAGACCAGAACTGAATTTTTAACTTTATTTTAATAAACTTATATACAAATATAAATAGCCCATGCGGCTAGTGGCTACCACATTGGGTAACACAGCTCCAGGATTCTGGGAATCCACAGTGAGGATTCTAAGTATAATGACAGTCCCCAGGTTGACAATCTCTGTCCCTCTATAGGTGGCATGGGGAGGACATGGTTCAGATCCGTTGTCACTTTAGCGGATTCTGATACCTGGGAGGTCAAGGACCATGCCTCTGTGGTTGTGTTCTCTCTAGAGCCTTGCACAGTAGGTGGCTCATGGCTGGTGGTCACTAACACTACACTGAATGAATTAATGATCTTTCTTCAGGAGCTTCTCTTTTGTCTTCCGACTATAGGCCTGACATTTCCATGAAGGACCAATTCTGGCAGCTTTTGCACTATGGTGTCCACCATTCATCTGTTAAAATTCTGCTGCCCTGGGAAAGTATTGCAATAAAGCCCTACTGTTACGGAACCTGGACTGGATCACCCGATGGAAGAACCAAGAGGCACTCGGAGATCTTGGAGGACAGGAGCTTTATTTGACACCAGCAGACTCAGGGAAGAATGCTCTCCAAAGGTATGAGCCCCGAGCACAAGCAAGGGGGGTCATTTATACACTTCTCCTTCTGTATCCGTGACAATTTTTGGGGCACGTGGCAAGCGGGACAGGAAGAAGAACCTGGAAGGGCCCCAGGACGGGGACTGGGATTCCCTGCTGGCTCGGTGGGCCATCTCAGGACACAGATTTTCCTTATCATTCCCCCTTTGATGAGCCTTTAAACACCTCCTTTAAAGGGGATCATTTTCATCTACTATAGATCGGTAGCCCTGTAAAGCTAATACACGGGCAGCAGCTTGCCTGGTGACAGTATTTTCTATGCACTTTCTGAGGGTATTGAGCACGCAGAGGCCTACAGTGATGAGGAGGAAGATGGAGATAAGAGGCCCAGCCAGAGGGAGTAGCCAGGAGGTCCATTGGCCAAATCCTCAGACTCCCCATGTTTCTAGCTCTTTCTTTTTTCCTTTAAATCTTTAATTTTTGTGGTTACTATTCCCGATTGACTGACATAGTAGCAACAGTCTTCCCCTAAGAATACACATGTCCCTTCCTTCTCGGCTGTGAGTAGGTCTAAGGCCCACTGGTTCTGGAGGGTTCACTAACTAGACTGCTGCTAGGGAATTTATCTGGCTTTGTAGCAAAAGGAGGGAGTCCGTGACTCTCCCCATATCCTCATTTAGTTTGTGGTAGAACTGGAACAAGGTGCCTAAGGCTGCTGGCCCTGGTCCAAGACCTGAGTGTGTCCCTGCACCTAAGAGAACCATAGTTAGCACTACTCATTTCTGCCTGCTCCGGTGGGGGCTGAGAGCCCAATTCACCTTCCTGATCCGATCAGGCAGAGATGTCAGGGGTGAGGAAGATAGGCACGCACAAGCCTGCCCAGTTTAGTTGGAGGCACCGGAAAACTATTTCTGCCCAGGAGGAAGACCCCGGAGGGGGCCCAGTAAGTCTCTGAGTGGCTGGTGGTGTGATTCCTGGAGTTCAGCTGGGCTGGGACTGAACCATAGCTAAGGTTGCCAGTCTCAAGGCTGCTCAGGCCGGTAATGTCTTCGGTGGGGTGGAGCTGAATGTTGAATGCTACTGGGCCAAGCTGGGTCATGCTAGTCCTGGTCTCCTGGTCCAAGTCCCAGTATGCAGGTGCTGGGGTTTATTATAGGCTTTAAAAACTAAGGGTAAGCAAAGCCAGCATGCCTGCATATGTTCACTAGCGTCCGGGATCAATGCGTAGGCTGCCTCAAGGACCGGGCCAATCTGGTGGGCGGGGGCTAGGACTTGGGTTAACCGCTGAAGCCCCGAAAGGTCAATGCCATTATAGGCTGTCCCCTTAATGTCCCCTTTAAGGCCTGTTTAACCTTTCTGTCTTCTTCTCTTCATGCCTGATCCTGAACTCTTCCCCCATCTGACATCCCATAGGGGGTTAGATAGGTCCAGCCGACAGTGGTGCTCGTTACTGCTAATTTTACAGTCCCATTGGGTGTTAGTTACTTGCGGGGTCCAATATGTTTTCCCATTGTTTATGCAGGGGGTGGCCTTATTTTGTTGGTGACATTTGGCAGGCATGTAGATGTGAGCACAGAACCCAGTGCCCCATCTGTCTGACTTTAGGCAGGAACATCGTGGTTCCCCAGGGGTGACAGGGAGAAAGGCGAGGAAGCCTGTAAGCAGGTAAATGTAGCAATACATTCTAAGGTAACCCAATAAGCAACAATAATGGCAAGTCTCTGGGGGAAAGTCCAGTCCGAAGGGACAAGGTAGAGTCTGACTCCTAAGAGGAGAGAGATCACGCCGATGAGAGCTAAGGACCACCAACAGCAGATGTCGGTCAGATGTCCATTAGTTGGTGGGGTTCTGTGGAAGGTGAAGCAGGTCCCTGGGGTCTGGCTGGACTTCCCATTGGTACAACTCCTTGTCCGAATGATGAACTTTCTTCCCTCTGGAGTGCAGGACCCATGGGGTGACACCTGAGACCTTGAGGGCAGTAGGGGTGGTGAGAACAACAGTGTGAGGCCCTGTCCACTGCGTTTGAGGGGGTCTTTCTTCCCATCTTTGACCCAGACTGAGTGCCCTGTCTGGAAGGAGTTACCTGAGACCCAAGGAGACTGGGGCCCTCTTAATGGTGTATCTTTGTAATTTATTTAGGGTGGCTCCCAGGGCCTGAGGCTACTCCTTTTTTTTTCTTTATCTCCAACCTGATGTAAGTTTCCTGGAAGGCTCCCCAGGCACGGGGGAGGCCACCAATATACAAATTCGCAAGGGGAGAAACCTAGTGTCCCAGGTGTGCAGTGAGCACACAGGAGAGCTCGGGGTAGCGGATCTGGCCGTGGGAGGTTAGTCTCCTGACAAAACTTGGCTAAGGTTCCCTTGAAGGTGCGATTCATTCACTCTACTATCCCTGAGCTTTGGGGCCGGTAGGCAGTGTGGAGTCTGCAGGTGATGTTAAGAGACTTGGTTAAGACCTGTACAGTGTCTGCTACAAATGCGGGTTCACTGTCACTATGGATGGTTCATGGCAGGCCGATCCGGGGCATGATCTCCCACAGCAGGACTTTAGCTACTTGCCGGCTTCGTTCCGTCCTGGTCGGGAAGGTTTGACCCACCCAGAGAACATGCATACCATTACTAGGAGGTATCCGTAGCCCCTGCTCGGCTGCATGTCTGTGAAGTCTATTTCTGGATCTTCGAGAGGGGTCGCTCCCGTCCTCCGGACACCTGGCGGGGGCCGCGGTGCAGGCCGCGCGTTATATTTAGCCCAGGTTGTGCACTGCTCACTGGTTGCTCGGTACAGTGCTGGCGGCTGCCTGGTGGAGGAGGGCTTCCGGAGCGGGGCCGCGGATGCAGTTTCCCGGGTGGGTGAGTCCGTGGTGTTTCTTGACTAGATGCCCTCCTGTTGCTGTTGGAACGAGGACGCGTCCGTCTGGCATCACCCACCCTCTCTTTGCAGTCAGGGTGGCCCCCTCAGCCATGGCCCATTTTCTTTTTCAGTGTCGCTGGGCACAGGGACTTCTTCCGGGGGCGTCAGGGCCATGGTGAGGGCAGGGACTCTGTCTGTGTCCTGACTGGCTGTGAGGACACACCCTCATCTGCCGGATGATCTTCCCGCACTGTGGGGCCGTCTCCTCTCTGGTGTCCCTAACGGGGCAGGGTTGCTACTTCCTTTGGAAGCCTAACAGCTTTGAGGAGTTTCAGTATCTCCTCCTCGTTTTTGATGGCTTTTCCTGGGGCAGGTAGAAGGGCCCTGTCCTTGTAGCTGGCCCCATGTGTACGCACAGTAGCAGAGGCGAACCGGGAGTCCGTGTGGATGCTGACCTGCTCGCCGTCACCGAGGCCTCGGACTAGGGCGTAGAGTTCGGCCCATTGTGTTGACCGTCCAGCTGGTAATGCCTTAGCCTCTAGGACTTCAGTGGCTGTGGTCACTGCACAACCCGCTGGCCGGGCACCCTCTTGTCGCTGAACAGTGTGAGCTCTGGAGTCTTTATGGCTCGATCCCGTAGAAACAGGAGGCTCGCATAGACTTCCTCAGTTGCCTCGGAGCAACCATGGTCTCGTCCCCCTCCTCCGTGGAGGGGAGGGTTGCTGGGTTTAATGTCCTTACTGTTTCCAGGGTGAGCAGCGGGTTTTCGCAGAGGGGCCCTTGGTGTTGTGCCAAGAGCTGGAGACGAAGTGGTGCCCATGTGTGTTCATGGGGACACAACTGCGTGATGGATCTTGACCTTAAGTGCTTGCCCCGGGGTGAGCTTCTCTGCCTCCTTGACAAGTAGGACCGTGGCTGCTGGCGCCCCGAGGCCTGGGGGCCATCCTGCTGCCACGGACTCGAGCTTCTTTGACAGATACACGGCTGGCCGTTGCCAGGGCCCAACGGTCTGGGTGAGTACCCCGAGCGCTACCTTTTCTCTCTCGTGTGCAAAGAGATCGAAGGGTTTTCTAGGTCTGGTAGGCCCCGGGCCGGAGCCCACCCCGGGGAAGGCTTTATCTCTGTGAAGGCGGCTTCTGCTTCCTCAGTCCGGGCAGCGGGTTCTCGACCTGGCCCCGCTAAGGGATCACAGAGGGGTCTGGCCGTTGCCGAGAACCCCGGGATCCAGCTGCGGCCGAATCCTGCAGCCCCCAGGAATTCTGGTAGTTCCCCTGTCTGTCTGGGGCTGTGGCAAGGAGATGACGACTTTCTTTCTCTCCGGCCCTAGTTCTCTGCTTCCTTGGGTGAGAAGGAAACCGAGGTATCGGACCTGCTGTTGGCAGATTTGTGCCTTCCTCTTTGAGACTCGGTGTCCCGGATCTGACAGGAGCTGCAGGGGGACCTTTGTGCCTTTTGTGCAGGATTCTTGTGTGTCACGGGCGAGGAGGAGGTCACCTACGTCCTGGAGGAGGGTGCATCGTGTGGCGTCTCTTGGGAAGCTGGTGAGCTCTGCAGCCAGGGCTTCCCCGGAGAGGGTTGGTGAGGTTTTAAACCCCTGCGGGAGGCGTGTCCAAGTCTGTTGCATCTGGCGTCCTGTATCAGGTTCAGTCCGGTCAAAGGCAAACAGCGGTTGGCTCTGAGGATCTAACCAGAGGCAGAAGAAGGCATCCTTTAAATCCAGGCACGTGAACCATCTGGCTGATCCTGGGATTTGGCCAAGGAGGGTGTATGGGTTCGGGACACCGGGTGCAGAGAGATGGTCACCTTGCTGATGGCCCGCAGGCCTTGAACTGGTCGAGATCCCCCTCCTGGCTTCTTGACTGGCAGGACTGGGGTATTCCAGGCTGGCTGGCGTTTGCCTAGGATACCCGCTCCTGAGTTTTGCCAGATGTTCTCGGATGCCCGTCTTAGCTTGTTGTTGAAGGGGGTATTGCCTCTGCCTCTGGGGTTGGGCTCGCGGGGTCAGTTCAGCAATGCCAGGGGCCCGACTGGGGGCTAGTCCAGGTGGGTTGTCTTCAGCCCATACTGAAGGGAAGGCGAGCCTGGCTCCAGCTGGCTGCTCGGTTGGGCCTGGGCGCAGAATAGCCTCCGTTCTTCTGCCCTCAGCGTGGTAACTGCTAGGACCAGAGCCCCGTCTCTTGCCTTGGGTTCGCTCGGAGGCTGGTGTGCCCAGGAGGCTCAGAAGTTATCTGAGCCCCACGCTTGGAGAGTGTGTCTCAGCCCGGGAGGGGGATGGGGCGATCAGGTAGATAAAGGAATTCACGTCAAACCTTGTGGCCCCCAAGTTCACACTGACGAGCCTGGCACGAGGGCTCTTGTATCGCCCAAGGATGGTTGCGGCCCTTTTGCTGAAAGGGGCCACTGGGGAGGTGACAGAGTGCTCGGCCCCAGCATGAACCATAAAACCACTGCTTGGCCCCTTACTTTCATTCTGACCATGAGCTCATGGGGGCCGAGGAGGAGAGAGCCCGGTCCCCCTCCGTCTGAGTCTGTTTCCACCAGGCCTCTGTGGTCCACCTCTCGGGATTCTTCCTTGCACTGGCCGGGCTTCTGAGCCTTTCCCCAGTTGGGACATTAGTTTTTCCAAAGCCCCTTTTCCTTGCAGTAGGCACGCTGAGCCTTTGCTAAGGGGGTTCTGGGTCTCCCCACCTTCGTGTTGTCCTCTTCTCTCAGGGCCGTGGCGAGGAGACCGACTTCCCTTTTCCGTCTTTTTTCCGGCTTCCCTTTCAGCTGTGACCTCCCTGCTTATGCAAACCTTATTGATAACCTCGGTTAGCTGGGTGATGTTCATCCTGGAGAAACCCTCTAGTTTCTGAAGTTTTTTCCTGACGTCTGGGGTGGCCTGAGCCACGAAGGAGGTGTTGACCATCTGTCGGCTTTCCTGTGCCTCGGGGTCAAGTGCAGTGTAGGCTTCACATAGCCTCTCACGGTAGTTCCTGGGCGACTCCCCTGGTTGTTGAGTGACCGAGAACACCTTAGTCACGGGTGTCTCAGCCCCTGCCCAGATTGTCCGGAGGAGGGCCTCCTGATACCGGCGGATGGGGGCCGGTCCCTCGTCTGTGGTCAAGTCCCAGGCCGGGCGCTCCTCGGGTGCGGCTGTGTTGGCCCCGGCAGTAGGGTGGTGACTCCTGCTGCTGTACTCCTCTTACTAGTCTCCTTTCCTCTGTGTCAAACAGGGTGTGGAGTAACTGTCGGCAGTCTGTCCAGGTTGGTCGATGAGTCTAGAAGAGAATCCCTTTGGATTCCAGGAGGTCTGCCCTAGCCTGTGGTTTCTCAAGAGTAGGATGGGGTGTTCGGTTTCCAGCTGAGGAGGTCAGTTGTGGAGAAAGGCTGATAAAACATCGTGGATCGGCCAGGCTGGACCGTCCCCTCTTCATCACGCCTCTCAGGTTCACGTGTCTCTCATACCAGCATTTGGAGGGTGCTTGCACCCGGCCTGGGGGGCACCGGGGAGACTGATGGTGGTGGAGAGTCTGGAACTGGGGGGCCGGGTGTAGACGGCCTTGGGGATGCATGTGGAGGGGGCAGGATCACTTCACCCTCGGGATATCTGGCGAGGACCTATGGAGGCTGGGGCTTCTGTCTTCTTTGGGCCACTTGAATGAGGCGACAAAGACCCTGGTCTGTCTCTGCCTACTGCAAGCGAATCGCACCCGAGGAGGAGGGGTCTGGACAATTTCCAGCCAGGAGTGGGTGTACGGGAATGGGTCAGGGTGTCCTGGTTCTCCTGTTACAACTCGCCATACCTGACGAACCGCTGGGACATCCAGGGTCCCTTCTGAAGGCCACCCGACATTAAAGGTAGGCCACTCCAATTCACACAGGGTTCTCAATTTGCTGAGGTTCAGCCTGACTCCACAGTCTCTCGGAAACCCCTCCTTGAAATTTTTGATCATTGTCTCTAGAACCGTAGGTTTACTCTGCCCTGACCCTGATGGGTGAGGAGACCAATCAGATGCCCGTCTGGCCGTGTCCCGAAGGAGCCAGGTGAGGCTTAGCCGTAGCGGTCTCAGCGTTGTGACTTATAATCAGAATCTATTCTGATGCCGCTCACCACAGAACCTCAGACGGGCCACTCAGACTCCGTAGGCTTCTGGGGACCTTAAGGGTGCCCACCTGTGGAGTCACAGAATCAGTCCACCTGAGGGTAGCCAGGTCGGACTGGACATGCACTCACACATCCACTCCAGAAGTTAATACGTTCCCTCCCTGGGAATCCCTACCCATGAGACCTTGGAGGTCGCCGGGAGGTGATCAAGCTCCCCTCCACCCTGACAGGTGGGTCTGGCTGGGTCCAGGGCCCCAGGCCTTACCGTAATCCGACGTTGGGAGCCTGCCAAGTCTCAAGTCCGGTGGGAACAGCGGAGTGGGGCTGGTCCTAGGCGACCGGGTGGGAGACTGCGGAAAGTTAGGCAGGATGCGTCGCCTCTGTTATGATCCCTCATTCCGTCACTGCCCTGCCATTGTCCCCAAACCAGTGGGCCATCGTGGTTGGGTTTCCTGGTCAGGGAACCAAATGTTACGGAACCTGGACCGGATTGCTCCATGGAAGAACCAAGCGGCCCTCGGAGATCTTGGAGGGTAGGAGGCCTGACACGGGAGGGCTCAGAGGAGAGTGGTCTCCAAGGGTCTGAACCCCGAGCACAAGCAAGGGGGTAATTTATACACGTCTAGTTCTGAAGATGTGGCATTTAATGGCGCGCATGGCAAGCGGGGCAGGACGACAAGCCTGGAAGGGCCCCGGGGAAGGGAGTGGGATTCCCCGCCGGCTTGGTGGGCCATCTTAGACCACAGACCTTCCTTGTCAATATTTGCAACCCCCCCAGCATTAATCTCTCAGACTATGAGTGGAATGCTGGGAGCAGCAGGGCAGGAGATGACACGGTGTTTGGGGAAGGGGCGTCTATAATTCAAAGAGCCTATTGATGGGGCAATGTCTGTGTTTCCTTGTGTATTCAGGTGTGCCTAACAACTTCTGGTTGGGTTTGTGGATGGATGTGTGCGATGTCTAGATGGGATGTATGCTTTGTTAGAGAACTGTGCTCCATGTGGCAAATATAATAATAACCGCCACCAATTAGCAGCTAATGTGACCCTGAGGAAGTACTTAACCTTTTGTGGTTCTTTAGCTGTGAAATGGGGATGATAGTAAGAATTACATCTTTGCAACTTGTGATAATTCAAGCAGATATTTTCTAAAGTACCTAATGTGATACCTGGCACATAATGCTTGCTAAATGACCTAGAACTGTGACTATATATTTTACTGTTCACACACTGTACTTTTTCAGTCATCATGCTAAGTGCATTACAAATATTCTCGCCTTTAATTCTCATGACCACGTTGCCAGCGAGGGATTGTATTTTCTGAGTTTTACAGATGGGGATGGCCTCAAAGAAGCAGAGCATCTTAATAAATGCTGGTTCTCATCATTCCATTTATACCCGACACCCTTTTGGAAACGAAAAGTGGTCAGTCTCATGTCCAGGAACCAGGCTGGCAATGTCCCTCAGGAGGCAGAACCTCCAGAAGTTTAGTAGCAGATCCACAATCTGCCACTTGACTCTGAATCAGAATTGATATTCTTCAGTCTATGAAGCTTTGACCTCGTGGCATCGTCCTAGACCCAAACTGAGCTAGGTTTGCAGCCTCTGAGAGTTTCTGTAGCTCAAGAGCCACCTCCAGGGCCCCAGCCTGGTTTCTAGCCATCTTCTGACTGCAACCCCAAAGAAAAAATGGGAAGAGTGCAAGTTCTTCATTTAGGCAGACTGGGTTCAAATCCCAGCGCTACTACTCACTAGCTGTGTGACATAATTCCACCTCTATGACTTGTTACTTGCTTTTTGTTCTGTTTTTACCTTTAAAGAGGAATACTATTTGCCCTTATAGGGCTAGATTATCAGCTGTGGTTCTTTGGTCACACAAAACAGTTTCTGGTTCCAGATTGCTTAAGCAAAAAGGAATTAACTAGGAAAACATGGGAGTAGCTTCCAGGTTATAAGAAATAGTACAAAGTGTCTGGGCAACTCTGGAAGGTCTTGGTGGCACAAACCTCTTACTGGTTATGTTAGGGTTCTCCAGAGAACCCACTGGATATATCGATTGATCTACTGTATCTATCATCTATCTGTTATCTAGTATCTATTCTATCACTGAAAGAGATTTACGGTTGACCCTTGAAAAACACGGGTTTGAACTCTGAAGGTTCATTTACATGGATTTTTTTTCCCCTAATAAATACAGCACATGCTGTAAATTTATTTTCTCTTAAGATTTTCTTAACATTTTCTTTTCTCTAGCTTATGTGATTGTATACATAAGAATACAGTATATAACATATAAAATAGGTGTTAATTGACAGTTAAGGTCAACAGTAGACCATTAGTTAATTTTGTGGGGAGTCCGGAGTTCTATGTGGATTTTTGTGTGTGGGGTCGGTGCCCCCTGGGTTGTTCAAGGGTCAACTATATTAGAAGGAATTGCCTCACAGGCTGATAAGTCCCACATTCTGCCGTCTATGAGCTGGAGACCCAAGAAAGCTGGTCGTGTAATTCCAATCTGAGGGTAAAGGCCTGAGAACCAATGCAGAAGACCAATGTCCTGCTTGAAGACAAGCAGGAACAGAGAGCGAATTCTCCCTTACCCTTTTTTTTTTCTATGCAGGCCTCCAGTGGATTGGCTGAGGCCCAGCCCCCTTAGGAAGAACAATCTGCTCTACAGAGTCTGTCCACTCAAACCTTAATCTCAGAAACATCCTCACAGACACAACCAGAGTGATGTTTGACCAAGTATCTCAGCAGCCAGTGGTCCAGTCAACACATAAAATTACCCATCCCAGTAGGATCACTCAGGTGCCGTAAAGAAACCTCGGTGGTTCTAAGAGCATCACTATCATTAAAAGTCAAAGTCCCAGGAAAGAGTCTGCTTGGTTGATACCAGGTCATGTGACTGTCCCTACTATATAGGCGTAGTAAGAAAAATAATCTGGTAGCACTACCCAGCACACAATACATGTTCCGTATCTGGGTAGCTATTGTTGTAATTTTCCTCTCTCTCCTCTCTGTGCCTGATTATCAGTAGCTCAGTGAGTCATCCCAGAATGTCTTTACAACCTGGGTACCCTGAAAACAACCTCCTCAACACCCACCAGCCAAATTTGCTTCTTCCCCAGCAACAATATATGCAATTTAGGTGTTAAACAGTGTGATAACAGTTATTTCAGTTCTTGCCATAGTGTTTACCAAGCTTTCAAAGTGTTGCCTCCAGGAGACACCAGGCATTATCACTCCATGAAACCAACACTCCAGGTTACTCTTCCTGATGCACCAAGACAGAGTCCCGCCAGCCCCTCTCCCTGCCTACTCCACTTGAGATGCTTTCAGCTCCTAACCAGGGAAGAAGGGAGCCTGGGGGTAGGACCTGCTGGGGGCAGAGCCTGAGCCTGTACCTTTCGGTTGGCAAATCAGTGATCTTATAAAAAGGCACTTGGCTCTTGCCTTTCTTTGGCCTCAAGGTTGCGCTTTGACACTTGTATCATCTAAAAACATCTCATTCCACTTGTAGCAACATTTTATTCGTATATTAGCTTTGAACAAAGGACTGAAAAGATTCCACTTTTGAAAGCAACGATCTCTTTGGCTCCCCTAAATACACTTCCTTCCGCTTCTCCTTTCAATTCCTAGTGGAGCCTGGAGCAGGTGCCCCAGTCTCCATCCCCTCTAGCCCTTGCACACCTCTCTAGAATTCTCAGTTGGCTGGAATAGCTCTGAAAGAGAAGAAAAGATCAACTCTTTCACGCCAGGTTTCTAGTAAGGGTCTTTTTTCCCCCTTGACAACACCAGAATCACTACACATGCACAGTCAACAGCAACCCCCCCATCAAAGTGTTCAGACTTCTCCACATAAGGAACTTTTCCTCTTCCCAATGACACAGCCAACTACACTGGGCCTGTGAGCCACAAACGTGTATACAAATCCGTGGGGTAGACTGTACTGTCGACCCTAATTCTTCACCCCTTCTGCCCCCTCCTATCTATACCTTTTGCCTAGGAACTTTTACTTTCTTCACTAAAGGAGTAAAAAACCTCGCCTCACTCAGGTTCAGCCAGTGATTTTCTTAAGTCGATAGAACGAGGTAGAGGTGACACCATGCTCGTTCTGAGATCATGTCTAGGATAGCCCACTAGACAGAGGCCCCCGGAACAAGGCAGAACCACTCCAGCTAATCCCTGGCCTGCCCCCAGCCAACCCACAGAACTTGAGCTAAATAGATGCTTCGTGCTGCATACCGTTGAGATACTGGAATTTGTTATGCAGCAAAATTGAAAATTCATATTTGGTTTATACATCCCATCCTGCTGCTTTATCCTCATATGGCCCTACTCAGAGCTGTTTCCTCAACTTTTTCAACAAGGGAGTGCCCTGGATGATTCTTAAGGGTCATTTGGCTCTGAAATTATTCAGTCGCTCCAGACCCCCAATAATCCCATTAGTGGATCCTCCCCTGGTAGCTCTGGGTTGAACACTTAGTACATTGTACTACAGCGATGTATGAAGGTGGTTCCCTCTCCCGTTTGCTGGGAATCCAGACGGGTCAGCTGTGTCTTATTCATCACAGCAGTGCTGGCACCTATTAACTTCTCAGTTCATGCCTGTCATGGAAACGATAAAATGGCAGAGGCGACTAGCCAGAGGCACGTCCAGATGTCACACACATCCACCTTCCTTGCTCAAAGGCAAACAAGTCTTTCCAGATTAACTAGACTACATGCAGGCTATGCTTTGTACAGGGGTGATTTGATCAATCAGCAATTGTTTCACTTAATTAATTTCCAGGGTACTTATTAAATGCATACGATGTGTCAAACTACCTTTATACTTTCGTTTGTTTGTATAATCTAGCTATCTACTTGACCAACTACCAACAGGTAATACACGAAAATGATAAAAAAAAAAAGTACTATAAAAGAGTATCGGGCGCCTGGGTGGCTCAGTGGGTTAAAGCCTCTGCTTTTGGCTCAGGTCATGATCTCAGGGTCCTGGGATCGAGGCCCGCATCGGGCTCCCAGCTCAGCAGGGAGCCTGCTTCCCCCTCTCTCTCTCTGCCTGCCTCTCTGCCTCCTTGTGATCTCTCTCCCTCTGTGAAATAAATAAATAAAATCTTTAAAAAAAAAAAAAGAGTATCTAGTCAAAATTAAGTCTTTCTAGCTCTTTATCTTTAATGCCCTAGGTCACCTCTCTATCAGTTTCTTGGGCATTACAAAGATCATAAAGATACTTCATGAATATATAAGCAAGTATGTATCATCCCATTCTACTGTCTTTTTAATGTAAATGCAGCATATTTTCTCATTCTGAATTTTACCATTTCTTTATTTTTAAAAAGATTTTATTATCTTACAGAGAGAGTGAGCAAGGGAGAAAGAGCACGTGAGCAGGAGCAGAGGAAGAGGGAGAAGCAGATTCCACTGCTGAGCAGGAAGGTTGATGCAAGGCTTGATCCTGGGACCCTGCGATCATGACCTGAGCTGAAGGCAGGTGCTTAACCAACTGAGCCACCCAGGCGCCCTGAATTTTATCATTTTCACTTAAATTTCCTTAAAGATAGTAGCATATTTGGTAGACACAGCTCTATCTTGACACCTTCATCGCTGTATGGAATTCCATTTTATGGTTTACATCATAATTTAAGCAGTCCCTATGGTGAGCAGTAAGGTTATTTCTAGTCTTTGGCCCAAACTCTTTTGAAAACTCTGGCTCTCCTGGGGCCAGCAAGTGGGCACTTGGCCAAAAGGCCAACCGGGAGTGACATTCAAGCTTGCACTCCACTCATCGAACCTGGAACCTGAGAGGTGGGGCTGTATTAATCAGTTGAACAGGTGTGGTAAGAGAGAAGCTCCCCGACTTCACTCCTCTGGAAGTCTTA
The DNA here is from genome assembly GCA_002007465.1 of Ailurus styani. Lineage (NCBI taxonomy): Eukaryota > Metazoa > Chordata > Mammalia > Carnivora > Ailuridae > Ailurus > Ailurus styani. The sequence goes on along the minus strand of LNAC01000023.1, from coordinate 2,272,903 downwards.
AAGAGTCCTCTGAACCTAGTGCCCAGATCATCCCAGGGATCAGCTAAATGAGATGACCAGTCGCCACCAAGGACTACCACAGATACCAGCTACTCATAAGGAGTAGTTAATTACAAAGAGGCAGACCAAGTTAGAGCTATTGAGTAGGGAGCTGGAAGAAAGGCTGGGACTGGAGAAAAGACCAGGAAAAATGAAGGGTGCCAAAGCCACGAAGGACCAGCCCTAGAGAGGAGAGGATGCAGAGGTGGAGGGGATGGTGATGCTGAGCACTGGCCCCCCAGGCAGGTGGGGGAACCCCAGAGGGTCAGTTCGAGGGTTTCCAATTTTTTTTTTTAAAGATTTTATTTATTCATTTGACACAGAGAGAGAGATTACAAGTAGGCAGAGAGGCAGGCAGAGAGACAGGGAGAGGAGGAAGCAGGCTCCCTGCTGAGCAGAGAGCCCGATGCGGGCCTCGATCCCAGGACGCTGAGATCATGACCTGAGCCAAAAGCAGAGGCTTTAACCCACTGAGCCACCCAGGCGCCCGGGTTTCCAAAATTTAACAGAGAAACGGAAAAGTGAGTGGCTGCAAATATGATTGTGAACATCTGGGGGAAAATAGAAAACTTTTCAATATTTTTTTTCCAAAGTGTTTTAACTTTTCTCAAATAAAAAAGCCATCTTCACCCAAACTCTTCTCCTTCTTCCTATATTCCCGTGTCTTTAAATACCCCAAACATGATAATTTTATGAGCAAACCACATTATACATAATACATTTTTATGTTTCAAAGCTTACAAAGTGACTTAAGTTCCATGAAGAGTGTTAAAATTCAAAAAAAAAAAAAAGGAATGCATATATTTCAGTTTTCCCACATTGCTGCTTCATCTGCTCTCCTCTATCACACTAGATTTTTTTTCCCCTTGGCTTCAACATTTGGGGAAATTTTCTAACTGTAACCTCAAACTTCCCTCCAGAATGACCTCTACTTTTTCCCCAGACAAGACCTGGAATCTGACTCCATTTGCATTATTTGTTTGCAGAGTAACTTCCAGGGAGTCACTTTCTCTCTCTCATCCTTGGTTTGCTATTTGGAAAATAGAACCAAAGATACTACTTACACCATGTTGTGATGATAACACGCTGTGTGTTAATAGCTGGTGCAGATCTTGGCATGCATGAGGTTGGATTCACATTCTGTTTCCTCCTCCTGATACCCTTCAGAAAATGCTATTATCTTGAGTCAGTTCTTCTTCTTGTTAACCTGGGTGGAATAGAAATTAGATAGTAGTATTTAGGGGAGATAACCAGGAACCAGAAGTCAGGAGAAGTGACTAAAAGTGGATCTCAAGCCAAAGAGGTGACACCAGGAAAAAAAAATAATTATAATCCCTCTGTCATTATATGGCAAGACAGGGCATTATATGGAAGACAGGGCTTTTGGAAGAGGCAGGGACGTAGCTCTAGGATGATCAAATTTTCCTGGTTTTCCTTGGACTAAGAAGAGTCCCTGAGTGAGGACTTTCAATGCTAAACCCAGGAAATACCCAGACTGATGAGGACAACTTGGTCACCCTAGGTCTTAAGCTTGTGGAAGTTATGGGGGACCCTTCCCGTGCCCATGAAGGACTAGGTGGACTTACTGTAAACGTGATGGCAGAGTAACATCCAGTTCTTTCTGGAGAAATATTGAAAGGGCAGGTGAGAGACCACTGGTCCAAGAAAACACCAGGATGAGGGAGGTAATAACCAGGGAATGACTCAACTACTCTAATTAGCTGGGAAAGTCCCCATCTCCCCTCTGAAATCCACCTGTGTTCCTAAAGAAGATTCAAATTTGATTAAAAAGGACATCCTTGGGCGCCTGGGTGGCTCAGTAGGTTAAAGCCTCTGCTTTCGGCTCAGGTCATGATCTCAGGGTCCTGGGATCGAGGCCCGCATCGGGCTCTCTGCTCAGCAGGGAGCCTGCTTCCCCCTCTCTCTGTCTGCCTCTCTGCCTCCTTGTGATCTCTCTCCCTCTGTGAAATAAATAAATAAAATCTTTAAAAAAAAAA
>LNAC01000023.1:2243929-2270840 GCA_002007465.1 Ailurus styani | reverse complement strand
TTTAAAAAAAAAAAAAAAAAAAAGGACATCCTTCCCCCAAACAAGGGCAAACAACACGCCATCAGAGCAGCAAAGAAGCTGTACTGTCCAAATGTCCTCAGAAGCCCCAGAGTTCCCCATGGAAAAGGAAGAAGTAGAGAATGAAAATATCCAATAGGGTGTGACTCCCAGGAGGGTTTCCAGAAACTCCATGTAGGAGGTTCATTATTGATACAGTAAAATAATTGGGCAACTGCCTTTGACCACTCATGTGTTCTGTCCTGGTGTTATTCAAGCCTCTCTTTTTCACTCTGGGGGCAGAGGTGCTGAATGGCCCCGTGTCTGGAGTATCAGCAACTCCTAGGGAAGCCCAACGTGTGCAGAGCTACCTCAAGAGTCGTTCTGCCCTCCCCAAATTGACTCTTCTTTTGAGTTCTGTCTTTTAAAAATATCCAGCCCTTTATCCTGCTTCTTCTCTCCACATGAAGTCCTCTGTAGTGACTGTCTTCGTAAGTCAGAGGCCTGGAAGAACCACCCTTCACTGGGGAAGGGAGAATGGGATGATAGCCTCTAGTCTAGCTCTTGGACCCTGAAGATTGGGGTCATCAGCACATGAGTGATTGGAACGCCTATCCAAACAAGAAACAGCCTGTCTTCTCTCTTTCAAGGGAATGGAAATAAAGCCACAGCTAGGGGCAGGCAGGTCCATCTTGGGTCTGCAGCCCTTGCAGCTGCAGTCAAAGGTCGATCTGGCTCCCCAAGTAATCTGGGAAGGAAGAAGCTGGTTTGGGTAACGTGTGAAATGCTATCATCACCTTGATGGAATCACTGATATGTCTCAAGCATGTCCCCAGAAGTACATCTGACCGAGATGCATGCAGGTCACAAATACCGCCCTCCTGAAATCCAGGAGGGAGGGAGGTTTTCCACTCTGCCTATTTGATGTCATGCATATTTCATGACATTCAAAGTGAATGGAACTTCTGGACACCTTCCAACAATCTCAGACTCTTTGGAGCCAAGAGCCAGATCATGCATTTGAAGGGATGAGTTGTTTAACTTTGAGGAGAAAATAACTCAGGTTTCTCTTTACCCATTAAAAGGTTTGGGAGAGATGGATGGGGGAGATCAGCAGGGATGTCCTCAAAGAGTTAGGAATGGAAGGAAAATCATTATGTGACTATCTGGTACCTAAATTTCTTTGCGTTAAGGTAACCATCCACTGCTTTGCAGCAAAAAGATGTGGGGGTAGAGGCATTCTCCACTGCTCCTCCTCGCTGACATAATTCATGCTTTATGCTTTCTTGTGAAAACTCCATAACCTTGTTAAAAAGGACAACAAAGGGCCTCTTCTCTCAGGAAACATCCGCGTCGTCTAGCTCCAAACTGTCTCTGCTCTAACGACAACCACAGAAACTAAGATGATCAACATTTTCATCATGTTTTCCTACAAATCTCATTCCATTTCATTTCCCCAGAAATGTTGATGTTCCCAGTTTTCCAATGAGAATCTGAGGTTTGATAAACTTTAGACTTTGAGGTCAAGTTCCAAAGTTTAATGTCAAAGATTAACATGAAGAATCAAAACCCAATTTCTTTTCTCTACTCACTGGGGATAGACCATCATCACCAGTCAATGAGCTCTGTGTTTTGTTCCCTCTTCCTTGGGCTTTTCATGTTTCCACCACCAGATTAGCTTCTTGGTGGTCACTGGCCCAATTGTACGAAGTCTGAGACAGTGCTGGTCACCAGCCAATTGTCATAGACACACAGAGCCAACTGTGGGAAGAAGAATCTTACTGTTGCTGATTTGGAATTCTAGCCCTGCTGGCGGAGGCATCTTCCTTCTCTGGAGGTCACTTTCCCTCTGCAAAGTTAAGACATTAGGAACCCGTGCCCTCTGGGTTTGTTAAGGATCAATGAACTGATATAAATACTTGTCTGCTCATTACTAATTGAGCTAAATAGGGCAATGATTGTAAAGTCCTTACACGGAGGCTGGCACATAGTAGGTGCTCAGAAAAATGTTGCCTGCCCTCTCCTCCTAAAGTAGGATATTCTACTTCAGTTTTATGTGCTAGCATAAAGATGAATCCCACCTTTGGTTCTGGTAACTTCTCATACTTCCTTTTACTCATCTTTTGATTCTTTGCATGGGAAAAGCTAATTCCTCAATTCGGATTCCCACACAGAGAACCCAGGAGTTTTGGACTGAGTTGTGTCCCACCCTCACACAAAAAAATGAGCACTAATGCCCTAACCCCCAGAACCTCAGAATGTGACCTTATTTAGAGATAGGGCCTTGACAGAGGTAATTAAGTTAAGATGAGGTCATTAAGATGGGCCCTAATTCAGTGTAACTAATGACTGATGTCCTTATAAAAGGGGGAAAATTGGACACAGAAACAGCCCTACACAGAGGGAAGATGACGTGAAGACACAGCAGGAGAAGACAGCCATGTGACTGGGAGGATACATTTATAAGACAAAGAGTGCCTGGAGGAGGATCAAGATGGCAGAGGAGTAGGAGACCTAAATTTTGTCTGGTACCAGGAATTCAGCTAGGTAGTTATCAAACCATTCTGAACACCTACAGACCCAACAGGAGATCGAAGAGAAGAATAGCAGCAATTCTATGAACAGAAAAGCAACCACTTTCTGGAAGGTAGGACGTGCGGAGAAGTGAATCTGAGGCAATATATGGGAAGACAGACCGCAAGGTGTGGGAGCCTCCTTCATCCTGCTAACAGCAAGTGATAGCGCAGCAGAGCACAAAACCCAAACTTTTAGAAGTCTGCTTTACAGAGGGACATCGCTCCAGTGACTAAGCAGGGGGTGGAGTCCTTGCTGGGACAGTGCGATCTCAACAGCCTCGGGGTCACAGAAAGGCCAGGGGTGTCTGAGTGGGGCAGAGCTCCTAGGTATCAGAGTGGGGAAGCTGGCTGCCAAGATGGAGCTGAGGAGTGGGCTCTCAGCTTGGGGTTGCCATAAACTGTGATCTCAGGGATAGTCAGGCCACTGCTCTTTGAGCAGGGACTCCACAAGTGGCAGATCTGGGGAGATTCCCCCCTTCCTCTACTGGGAGGAGTGGCCCAGGAACACGCTGCAAGAATCTGCTGGGTTTGGAGACTGCAAACAGGGCTGTGCACCAGCAATAGAAAAGCTCGGTCACAGGCTGGGTGACTTCAGAGTGCGGCCAGAGACCAGGGAAACGAGTGATTGACTGCTTTTCTCTGAGGGCTCACTGAAGAGGGGGGCCTCCAAGCTCTCAACTCCTCCAGGGCCAGAGATTGGGAGGCCGCCATCTTCATTCTCATTCTCCAAAGCGGTACGGAAAGCATACGGGGAACAAAAGCTACTGAAAGCAAACTGGAGCAGACTGCTTAGCCTGGGCCCTGGCAAGAGCAGTGCAATTCTGCCTCGGGCAAAGACACTGGAGAATCACTGCAAGAGACCCCTCCCCCAGAAGATCAGCAAGACCATCCAGCCAAGACCAAGTTTACTGATCAATGAGAACTGCAAAACACCAGCACTAGGGGAATACAGCACATAGAATTCATGGCTTTTCCCCCATGATTCTTTAGTCTCTCAAAGTTAAATTTTTAAAATTTTCATTATTTTTTTTCTCTTTCTACTTTTCTTTGAGTTTTCCCACTTTCCTATTCTAAACATCTTATCAATACCTTTTTAAAAATCTTTAATTTTCATTTTTACAGTCATATTCTATCCCTTCTTTGTATTTAACAGTTTTTTTATATCCATATAAGTTTTTCTTTATTTAAAATTTTGGGATACAATTTCTTCTAACAGACCAAAATATATCCTAAATCTAGCATATGGATTTGTTCTAGTCTCCAGCCTGATCACAGTCCCTCCTTTAACAAAAATTTTTTTCTTTCTTTTTTCAACCAACTGCTTATCTTATAAATTCCTTTTTAAAAATATTTTTAATTTTTCATCTTTACATTCATATTTCATCCTTTTACCAAGTTTACCATTAGTTTTAAATATATTTATTTTCCATTCTTTAAAATTTTTGGAGGCAGTTTCTTCTAACAAAACAAAGTGCACCCAAAATCAAATGTGTGGCTTGGTTCTATTCACCATCCTAATCATATACATAGACTGTGGGGTGAGGTCTATTTTTTTTTCCATTTCTTCTCCCTCCAGTTTTGGGTCTTTTCTGATTTGTTTAGTGTATATTTTTCTGGGGTCGTTGTTACCCTTTTAGCATTTTGTTCTCTCATTCATCTATTCTTCTCTGGACAAAATGACAAGGCAGAAAAACTCACCTCAAAAAAAAAAAAAAAAGAACAAGAGTCAGTACCGATGGCTAGGGACCTAATCAATACAGACATTAGTAATATGTCAGAACTAGAGTTCAGAATGACGATTATCAAGGTGCAAGCTGGGCTCAAAAAAAGCATGGAAGATACTTGAGAATCCCTTTCTGGGGGAAAAAAATCCCTTTCTGGAGAAATAAAAGAACTAAAATCTAACCATGTTGAAATAAAAAAAGCTATTAATGAGGTGCAATCAAAAGTGGAGGCTCTTACTGCTAGGAATGAGGCACAAGAGAAAATTAGTGATACAGAAGACCAAACAATGGAGAATAAGGAAGCTGACAAAAAGACAACTACTGGACCACAAGGGGAGAATTTGGGAGACAAGTGATACTGAAGATGAAACAATATTAGAATAATTGGGATCCCAGAAGAAGGAGAGAGGGGCAAAGAAGATGTATTGGAGCAAATTATAGCAGAGAATATCCTTAATTTGGCGAACAGAACAAGCATCAAAATCCAGGAGGCACAGAGAACTCACCCTCAAAATCAATAAATATAGGTCCACACCCTGTCATCTAATGGTAAAACTTACAAGTCTCAGTGACAAAGAGAAAATCCTGAAAGTTGCTCAGGAGAAGAGGCCTGTAACATACCATGGTAGAAATACTACACTGGCAACAGACCTATCCACAAAGACCTGGCAGGCCAGAAAGGACTGGCATGATATATTCAGAGCACTAAACAGGAAAAATATGCAGCTAAGAATACTATATCCAGCTAGTCTGCCACTGAAAATAGAAGGAGAAATTAAAAGCCTCCAGGACAAACAAAAACTAAAAAAGTTTGCAAACACCAAACCAGCACTACAGGAAATATTGAAAGGGGCCCTCTAAGCAAAGAGAGAGACTAAAAGTAACAGACTAGAAAGGAACAGAGACAAATATACAGACAAAATATACAAACAAAATATACAGAAATAGTCACCTTACAGGCAATACAATGGCACTAAGTTCTTATCTTTCAATAGTTACCCTGAATGTAAATGGGATAAATGCCCCAATCGAAAGACACAGGGTATCAGAATGGATAAAAAAACAAGATCCATCGATATGCTGTCTGCAAGAGGCTCATTTTAGACCCAAAGACACCTCCAGATTTAAAGTGAGGGGGTGGAATACAGTTTACCACGCTAATGGACATCAAAAGAAAGCTGGGGTGGCAACCTTTATATCAGATAAATTAGATTTTAAGTCAAAGACTATAATAAGAGATGAGGAAGGACACTATATCATACTTAAAGGGTCTGTCCAACAAGAAGATCTAACAATTTTAAATATCTATGCCCCTAACATGGGAGCAGACAATTATATAAGCCAATTAATAACAAAATCAAAGAAACACATCAACAATAATACAATAATAGTAGGGGAAACTAACACCCCCTCACTGAAATGGACAGATCATCTAAGCAAACGACCAACAAGGAAATAAAGGCTTTAAATGACACTGGACCAGATGGATATCATAGATATATTTAGAACATTCCATCCCAAAACAACAGAATACACATTCTTCTTTAGTGCACATGGAACATTCTCCAGAATAGATCACATCCTGGGTCACATATTAGGTCTCAACCGGTACCAAAAGATTGGGATCATTCCCGCATATTTTCAGACCACAGTTCTTTGAAACTAGAACTCAACCACAAGAGGAAAGTTGGAAAGAACTCAGATACATGAAGGCTAAAGAGCATCCTATTAAAGAGTGAAGGGGGGGGTGCCTGGGTGGCTCAGTGGATTAAGCCTTTGCCTTCGGCTCAGGTCATGATCTCAGGGTCCTGGGATCAAGCCCTGCATCAGGCTCTCTGCTCAGCGGGGAGCCTGCTTCCCCCTCTCCCTCTGCTTGCCTCTCTGCCTACTTGTGATCTCTCTGTGTCAAATAAATAAATCTTAAAAAAAAAAAAAAAGAATGAAGGGGTCAACCAGGAAATTGAAGAATTTAAAAAATTCATGGAAACAACTGACAATGAAAACACAACTGTTCAAAATCTTTGGGACACAGCAAAGGTGGTCCTGAGAGGAAAGTATATAGCAATACAAGCTTTCTCAAGAAACAAGAAAGGTCTCAAACACACAACCTAACCCTATACCTAAAAGGAGCTGGAGAAAGAACAGCAAAGAAAGCCTAAACCCAGCAGGAGAAGAGAAATAATAAAGAGTAAGAGCAGAAATCAATGAAATAGAAACCAAAAGAACAGCAGAACAGATCAACAAAACTAGGAGCTGATTCGTTGAAAAAATTAAGAAGATTGATAAACCCCTGGCCAGACTTATCTAACGGAAAAGAGAAAGGACCCCAATTAATAAAATCATGAATGAAAGAGTAGAGATCTCAACCAATGCCAAAGAAATACAAAGAATTAAAAGAACACATTATGAGCAACCATACATCAGCACATTCGACAATCCAGAAGAAATGGATGCATTCCTAGAGACGTATGAACTACCAAAACTGAACCAGAAAGAAACAGAAAACCTGAACAGACCCATAACCAGTAAGGAGATTGAAGCAGTCATCAAAAATCTCCCAACAGGGGCAACTGGGTGGCTCAGTTGTTAAGCATCTGCCTTCGGCTCAGGTCGTGATCCCAAGGTCCTGGGATTGAGCCTTGTGTCAGGCTTCCTGCTTGGCAGGAAGCCTGCTTCCCCCTCTCCACTCCCCCTGCTTGTGTTCCTTCTCACACTGCATTTCTGTCTGTCAAATAAACAAATAAAATCTTAAAAACAAAACAAAACAAAACAAAAACCTCCCAACAAACAAGAGCCCAAGGCCAGACGGCTTCCCAGGGGAATTCTAACAAATATTTAAAGATGAATTAATACCTATTTTCCTGAAACTGTTCCAAGAAATAGAAATGGAAGGAAAACTTCCAAACTCATTTTATGAGGCCAGCATTACCTTGATCCCAAAACCAGACAAAGACCCCATCAAAAAGGAGAATTACAGACCAATATCCTTGATGAATATGGATGCAGAAATTCTCACCAAAATACCAGCCAATAGGATCCAACAGTACATTAAAAGGATTATTCACCACGACCAAGTGGGATTTATTCCTAGGCTGCAAGGTTGGTTCAACATCTGCCAATCATTCAATGTGATACAATACATTCATAAAAGAGAACAAGAACCATATGATACTCTCAACAGATGCAGAAAAAGCATTTGACAAGGTACAGCATCCTTTCTTGATCAAAACTCTTCACAGTTGTAGGGATAGAGGGTACATCCCTCAATTATCATAAAAGCCATCTATGAAAACCCACAGCGAATATCATTCTCAATGGGGAAAAACAGAGCTTTTCTTTATGTTGTCTGATTGCTGAGACTAGGACTTCTAGTACTATGTTGAATAGCAGTGGTGATGGTGGACATCCCTGCTGTATTCCTGACCTTAGGGGAAAAGCTCTGTTTCAACTAATCTTTGACAAAGCAGGAAAGAATGTCCAACGGAATACAGACGGTCTCTTCAACAAATGGTATTGGGAAAATTGGACAGCCACGTACAGAAGAATGAAACTGGACCACTTCCTTACACCACACACAAAAACAGAATCAAAATGGGGCTCCTGGGTGGCTCAGTGGGTTAAAGCTTCTGCCTTCGGCTCAGGTCATGATCTCAGGGTCCTGGGATCGAGCCTTACATTGGGCTCCCTGCTCAGCAGGGGAGCCTGCTTCCTCCTCTCTCTCTACCTGCCTCTCTGCCTACTTGTAATCTCTCTAATATATAAATAAAATCTTAAAAAAAAAAAGACTCCAAATGGATGAAAGACCTCAATGTGAGACAGGAATCCATCAAAATCCTTGAGGAGAACACAGGCAGCAACCTATTTGACTTCAGCCACAGCAACTTCTTCATAGAAACATCGCCAAAAGCAAGGGAAGCAAGGGCAAAAATGAACTATTGGGACCTTATCAAGATCAAAAGCTTTTGCACAGCAAAAGAAACAGTCAACCAACCAACAGAATGGGACAACCAACAGAATGGGAGAAGATATTTGCAAATGGCATATCAGATAAAGGGCTTGTATCCAAAATCTATAAAGTACTTATCAAACTCAACAGCCAAAGAACAAATAATGCAATCAAGAAATGGGTAGAAGACATTAACAGACATTTTGGCAAAGAAGACATCCAAATGGCCAAGAGACACATGGACAAGTGTTCAACATCACTCGGCATCAGGGAAATACAAATCAAAACCATGATGAGATACCACCTCACACCAGTCAGAATGGCTAAAATTAACCAGTGGTTAAAATTAATCACTTTACTGAATTCCTATATGAGTTCTAGCAGTTTTAGAGTGGGGTCTTCTGGGTTTCCCACATAAAGTATCATATCATCTGCAAAGAGTGAGAGTTTGACTTTTTGTTTGCCCATTCGGATGCCAGTTAGGAAATGATGGATGTTGGCAAAGATGCCAAGAAAGGGGAACCCTCCTATACTGTTGGTGGGAATGCAAGCTGGTGCAGCCACTCTGGAAAAAAGTATGGAGGTGCCTCAAAAAGTTGAAAATAGAGCTACCCTATGACCCAGCAATCACACTACTGGGTATTTACCCTAAAGATACAAATGTAGTGATCCGAAGGGGCACAGGCACCTCAACGTTTATAGCAGCAGTGTCCACAATAGCCAAACTATGGAAAGAACCTAGATGTCCATCAACAGATGAATGGATAAAGAAGATGTGGTGTGTGTGTACATACACACACACACACACACACACACACACACACACAGTGGAATGCCATGCAGCCATCAAAAAAACCGAAATCTTGCTATTTGCAACAATGTGGATGGAACTAGAGGGTATTATGCTAAATGAAATGAGTCAATCAGAGAAAGATAATTATCATATGATCTTACTGATATGAGGAATCTGAGAAAGAAAACAGAGGATCGTAGGGGAAAGGAGGGAAAAATGAAACAAGATGAAACCAGAGAGGGAATCAAACCATGAGAGACTCTTATTCCCAGGAAATAAACAATGCCATGCAGCCATCAAAAAAACCGAAATCTTGCTATTGGCTGGGTGATGGACACTGGGGAGGGTATGTGCTATGGTGAGCACTGTGAATTGTGTAAGACTGATGAATCACAGACCTCTACCCCTGAAACAAATAATACCTTATGTTAATAAAAATAAACAAATAGAAGCCAAAATTTTTTAATCCTGTCAGAAAATTAAGTGACTGCACACTGTAGAGGATACAGAATCTACAGAATTAGGTGACATAAGTCCCTAACCAAATGAGCAGCAACAAGTTAAAAAATTAAAAGGCAGTAACAATAAACAAGAGATGGGGAGGGGAGTTCAGATACCAGAGCTGTTATGCTACTTACCGTAAATGTGCAGTTTCCACAACAATAACAATAGAGAAAGGAAAGAATTATGGGCTGAACTGTGTTCCTTCAAAATCCACAAACTGAAGTTCTACCCCCAGTATCTCAGAGTGTGACTATATTTGGACATAGTTTCTTTAAAGAAGTAATTAAGCATAAGACTTACTTAGGTCATTAGGATGGGCCCTAATCCAATAGGACCGGTATCCTTATAACAAAAGGAGATTAGGACACAGACATGCATACTCAGAAGAAAGACCATGTGAAGACACAGTGAGAAGACAGCAACCTACAAACCAAGGAGAAAAGGCCTTCAGAAGAAACCAACCCTGCTGACACCTTTACTTGGACTTCTAGCCTCTAGAACTGAGGGCAAAAAAAAATTGTTACTTAAGCCACTCAAAAAAAAAAAAAAAAAGACAAAGAAGTGCCTCAGGCTACCAGAAGCTAAGAGAGGGTCATGCAACAGTTCCCTCCCTGTGTCTTCATGGGGAGCATGGCCCTGCTAACACCTTGATTTCAGATTCCTGGCCTCCAGAATGGTGAGATATAAATTTGTGTTGTTTTAAGCCACCTGTTTTGGGCTACTTTGTTATGGTGGCACTAGGAAACTAATACTCTAGTGGTGGAAATGGGCTCATCTAGGGCTCTTGGCAGTAAGACCCAATTCCGGCTTCTGTTCTATGACCCCACTGATGCATGCTTCATAGACTGGCCTTTTGAGCCCACATGTTCTAATCCAATGTACTGTGGAAATCCAGGTTGCTTACAGAAACACACATACACACCCACTCACTCACAGAAGGAGTCTCCATCTCAAATGCCAATTAAATAATGAATAAGTAAGGGGCATGTTTAGGTCAGGAGGGGTGACCTATATAGCTAAGGACTTATAGATCCTTGCCCAAAAACAAGATAGTTTGAAAGAACTCAGACTTGGGACCCAGGCAGCGTCCAGGGTAAAACCCAGCTCTACTATTCACCTGCACGGTGAATCTGGACCACTTTCTCTCCTGTAAAATGAAAACTAATAGTACGGGCCTCAAAGGACTGTCATGAAATGAAATGAGAAGCCCTAAGTACTGCTTCTACCACAGTGCTAGGTATACAGTAGCAGGTACTCCTTAAAGAGTAATTACTGATAATGCAATTGCTGTTGTGTTCTAAAGATTCACACAGTCATACCTTGTTTCCCCAGAGTTTTTTATTTCTCCATAATTGCATGGCTCATTAAAAACATTTGAAAAAGATGGAGAAAGAACCTGATGGCCTAATTCCCCCAACTACCTAGGAAGGATGGTTCTGTGGGTCTGTTTTCCTTATGTAATAGGACAGAATGATAAAACTGGCAGTTTTGCATTTGAAGATGGAGCTTCTGATGAACCAGGAGGGAAAAGTGGAAGCTTATGGACTTTGTGCTTCTTCGTGATCTCACCTGCATCCTGGCCAACAGCATAACGTGGCAACAATTCTAGGAAGCCTTAGGGAACAAATCAGTGTCATCAGCATAGAGTAGAGATGGAATATGGGTTGTCACTGTCCACTCTGCCCAGGCAGACACTGCTAATCAATCATGGAACAACTTCCCACTGAGTCTATTCATAGACTGAGAACCTTAAGAATTCAGCCACTATCCCCCAATCACTGCCAGCCTTGAGTTTGAAAGCTACCTGCTATCTCTAGCTCAGTAAAAGAAAGAAGACCTCAACTGATTTATGTCTCTTTGATGGGGCAAAGAAGAGGCAAGTCACCCATCCACAAAATCTGATGGCCACGGTGGGAGGAGAGGTAGGGCTTTGGGCATGAAGGGCCAGTTGAAGTCAAAAATGGGAGAATATGTAAGAAAGTAATGAATCAGCCTCAGAGGTAATTAAGTCAGACACCCTGGAGAAAGAAAGGACTCAGGGCAAAGACTTCAGGACAAAGAAGGAGAAGGATGAGTAAGTTTTGGAGGTCTAAGCTACGTAGCTCAGTGGCGATGCCGAGGGAATTATTTGGGCCAGGAAGTAAATACTTACTGAGCAAGGATTAGGTGTCAGGGCCTCTACGCACCTCCATGGACACCTTCTTATTCAACACTCACAGTAACTGTCAGGTGGGAAGTATTCTCATTTTACAGATGAAGACACAGATCTAGAAAGATTAAGTAACTTATCCAAAGTCACAGATGTAGGCTACCTGTGTTTGAATCCTTTTATATCATAAAAGTTCCTACTTTTTTATCTTGAAAACTCTCAAGACTGCTAACAAAATGCAAAATGATAAAAACAAGAACAATGATAAGAAGTAATAAAGATACTATAAACTTTGTCAAGTCATGTTGGCTGAAAATTTTACTTGATATCAAGGATCTTCAAGGTAGGATCTAATAGATACCCAGACTGGAAAAAGACCAGAAAAGAAGTAAAAGATACCAAAGACAACTCGTGAAAGGAGGAGCTGAAGGTGTTTATAGCAACTCTGTCTGTGGCAAGGTCAGAGGAAAGCCGGAGTAAAAGCTTAGTGGTGCCTCTCTTCCCGGAGGGCTCACTCCTTGGTGAATGAGAGACAGTGCGGCACATTCGTGTGTGTGTCTCCTCGTGTCAGGCTGAGTTGGAAGATGAGATGCAGAGCCATCATCAGGGAGAAAGCTTGTGGACTAGAAGAGGGATGGATGGAGGGCTCCTGGGTGGCTCAGTGGGTTAAAGCCTCTGCCTTCAGCTCAGGTCATGATCTCAGGGTCCTGGGATCGAGGCCCGCATCGGGCTCTCTGTTCAGCAGGGAGCCTGCTTCCTCCTCTCTCTCTGCCTGCCTCTCTGCCTACTTGTGATCGCTCTCTCTCTCTCTCTCTCTCTCTCTCTCTGTGTCGAATAAATAAATAAATAAGATCTTAAAAAAAAAGAGGGATGGATGGAATAGGTTGGTTGTAGAACCACCTGGAATTCTGATAGCTTTTCTGGTTCTACTTCTCATATAGATGCTGATAATACCCACCCTCTACTTTTAAAGGTAACTATAGTCCCTTTAAATAGGGTAACCATGTAATTTTTCATGTTTGACAATAAAAATAAATAGGTAACCCTCTGTCTCCCTCAGGTGCAAAATAGGATGTTACACCCACATAAAACCAAAGAGAAATCATGTGAGTTTCATTCCAGCCCCATCCTTGTTCTGGGACCAGCCACACACCCTCTCTGAGCCCTGGTCTCCTGATCGATCATATTGCATAAACAAACTCTAAGGCTCTGACATTCTACAGGGCTCCCTGCTTCTCTGAGGGTGGCTGAGGTCATTAGAGCATGGGCCTGTGGAATCAAGTAAGAACCACAGAGTGGAGCCATCCTATTTCCCTGGGCTCTGGGTAGGATATCTTGGTGCTCATGCCCTATACCCCCCGATGCCTAGAGAAGAAATAGAGATGTGTTATTAACCAAAGAAAGGAAGATAAATATAGCCTTTGTTGGATTAATATCCCTAGGATTACTCATGTCTCCTTCAAAGTGAAGCAAAGATCATGTGCCGCCTGACAACCACCCATCTGGCCTGAGAAAAGTCACCATATGGATGGTTCTCGCTAATTATAGTTAAAATACTGAAGGGAGGGGTTCCAGTGTGGAGTCTCATCAGATCAGAATTCTCTTGGTTTCCCCCTTTCCAGGAGTTGTGGAAAGGCTGTGTGGTCGCCTTGCTCATACTTCCTCAGGTGCATTCAGGCAAGCTACCCAACCTGTCCAGAATCAACTTTCTCCAACTCAGAAGTGGAGGAATAATACTCGTCCTCCCTTATGTTCAAAAGGGGTTAACATAGCCTCTCTGCCAAATAAAGAGTCAATGAAGATCCTAGATCATGAAGGAATCCAAGGAAACAAGCAATAATTTAATAAATGCACAATTGGTGGTTCCTAATATGAATCTGAGTCCTTGTTTAGGTATGCCAGGATTTAACATATATATATATATATATATTAAAATATGTATATATTTTGCCAATCCCAGGCAAGAAGCACCCACTGAATCATTCTGATCCCAGAAAGGAAGCTCCCTTGTTGAGAGCATGTGGCAACCTAAGGCACTGCTTTCTTAAAATAGTTGGAGATTACTTTCTTTCCATCCCAAGAGGATGACCAACTTAAGAGATGAGGAATGCATTTCCCACATACGTGCCTGCGACAATCACCAAGAGCTGTCAGTTCATCTGTGGACCAAATGTTGGGGCGGGAATTCAGTTTGGGGTGAGGGGGAGGTGCAAATTCAAATTGTGGATGAACAGTTGTCAGTGCCCTCATTCTGTCTGCATTGTTTTATCCCTGGATCCTGGTTGTCTAAGCACGATCAGATCTCCCAAATACCACACCATCACAGTAAGACTATTTTCCCATGGGAGTGCAAGCCACCATGCCCTTGCACACCAGGTAGACCATATACATCACTGTACTGCAACAGATGCAAGAAAATTCACATGGCTTGCTTGGTGTTCATTAACTGACCCACTTTTTTTTTTTTAAAGATTTATTTTTTACTTACAAGAGAGGGAGAGAGAGTGCACACACATGAGGTGCACAGGAAAAGGAGAGAGAATCCCAAGGAGACTCCACACTCAGTGTGGAGCCCCATTCGGGGCTTGATCTCACCATCCTGAGATCACAACCTCCGTCAAAACCAAGCGTCGGACGCTTAATTGACAGTACCACCCAAGTACCCTTAATTGACCCACTTTTTTTTTTTTAAGATGTGCCCATCTTGAAAATTCTCTTCTAAAACATCAACAACAATGAAAGCTTGGTGATAAGTGACAACTCACGTCTGATTTTAGAGTTTGGAAGACAATAAGGTGTGCCAGGAATGGTAAGAAACTGAAGAATACATGCCTTGTTTCAAGAGAATGCCTCTAAGCAGCCGGCCTGTGATTACCATTTACCAGGGGAGGTTTGATATTGCCAGATCATCTGACTTTTCCAGATACTCTTAAGTAGGATATTCATGTGAAATACTATGATTTTTTTCCTTGACTCAAATCTTCATTAATTACTTGAAGCTTTTCTACTATTACTTTTTAAAAATAAGCATGATCTTTGTTCCTGCTTGGATGTGAGCCAAGTACTTTTTGCCAGCTAAGGGAGAGAGCTTATCTAAAATGACACTAACACAGAGGAAAACAAAACTCAGAGATGATGAGAATCTGAGTCCTGTGATGTCCTTTGAACCCCTGGATCCAGCCACGCCTCCAATTTCCTGTATCACTGAACTTGTCAACTACACAGCTTAACAATTTCTTCCTTTTGCTTAGGTCAGTTTGAGTTATGGTTCTTTTACTTGCAACTGGAAAAATAAAATCCTAATCAATAAAAGGACTTCGGGGTCATTCATAATTCATAGCAAGATTGTTCAATGTGAACATGCCAAGGATCTGTTGTCATTTGAAATGGCTAGAAAGAAAGTGTCAGGGCCACAATAAGATGCACAGATAGCAAGAAGCTGTACTACAAAGAACCTAGGACACTTTCCTACAAGTTCATTCCTTTACCTACAGGCAACAGTAAGCCAGTGAAAGTTTCGGGAAGTGGCCCCAGCTTTCCCCATCTTGGGATCTTTATTTGGGATTTTGACTTTTTTTTTTAAGATTTTATTTTATTTATTTGACAGAGAGAGAGAGAGACAGAGAGCACAAGCAGGTGGAGAGGCAGGCAGAGAGAGGGGGAAGCAGGCTCCCTGACAAGCAGAGAGTTCAATGTGGGCCTCGATCCCAGGACCCTGAGATCATGACCTAAACCGAAGGCAGAGGCTTTAACCTACTGAGCCACCCAGGCGCCCTGGGATTTTGACTTCTCTACTACATTTTTTCCTGCTAGTTGCTTCCAGGGCAGTAGAAGGGTTTACCTCCTATGTGATGGGGTGGAGTGAGAGAGCCTGTGTTTTCTGGATTCCTAACCTTTCTGAGCCATGTTGCAGACTCATTTGACTGGTTTGTAATCCCCAGGTGAATCTACAGTAAGCAAAAGCTCTCAGCACTTTGAATACATGATGCAATAAAGCCAAAGGCATGATATTAGAAGAACAAATGGCACAATGTTTTCCTCAGCATGTTTAGATTAGAGTTATGTTAGATATGGGAACCTGGCAATTTAATAGGTGGGAGAACTTTCATCAAACTTCACAAAGTCCATGTATAATTCATGGTTGCTTGATACATGGAATTGTGGGGAGAGACTGTAACCAGAGAGAGATGTAGTATGACAAGTACAAAACAGCATCACCTGTCACCCTGCTGAGCCTTCTCTTGCAATTTATGGGGACTGTCAGCTACTAACAACCTAAATAATTCATTTCCATGCCAGAGATTATAACGAAACCAGAAAATACGTGGTAGGTCAATTTCATGTTGTGACTTTTTTTTGAAATGAGGACACAGCCTGGTATGGCATATGGGTATCTCAGAGCAGGAGCTGGCATGACTGAAGACCTAATAGGCACTTTTAGCCGTACTGATATTTTATTTTTTCACCAGAGTACCAAAGTTCACTCAAGAAGTGCTGAGATGGAACTGGTTGAGAAAGAATGATGGGAAACTGTTTTTATGTCATCATATCCGTAGGGCTTTGGTGTCAACCAGACCTGGATTTTAATCCTGATTCCTCCAGTTACCTCCAATAAGTAATACAGGTCTCTGAGCCTCAGATTCCTTTTCAGTAAAATGGAGTCAGTGGTAGTAATAGCAAGTTGTAATACTATGTATATGTTCCTTTGTGCTTCATTTTTTAAAATGGATTCAGATAAAAATGTGTGAATAGTAATTATAGTGGGTTTTGTTTTACCGTGTGTGTGTGTGTGTGTGTGTGTGTGTGTGTGTGTGTGTGTGTTGAGGGAGAAACACATTGAGATTCAGACACAGTGAGTGAGTGAGAGAGTGAAAGAGAGATCAGAAATGGGAAGGGCCTGCACTCTGAGATCAGCCTGCTGTGGTTCAAGTTATGGTTCTGCTACTTATATAACCTGTTCAAATTATTTCACTTCTCAGTGTCTCACTTACTTATCTACTAAGTGGAAACGATACTATTTTATCTTTTAGATTCTTCCAGGGGTTAAATCAATAAATACATGGAAAGTGTTCAGAACAGTGCCTGCCAAATAGTGTACTATATGTCTTTGCTATCAACAGTAATTTTATTATTAATTAACACTGCTATTATTTCTGTTAAGAATGATAATGATAATAATTACTTCTACAATGTAGAGGGTTTTGAGATTTGAGGAGGGAAGTGATGAAGGGTAGGTAGACTTTGAAGTTATTCCTGGCTTAAATTATGTTCAGTCTTTGTTTCTACTTTTATAAAATGGGGATGACTATTTCTACCCCTTGAGGTGAAAATGGCATTAAAACAAGATCCTAGTGTAAAACAGAGGCTGTTGTGATGACCTGTCATTTTACAAAAGAGGGAGTAGAGTAGATCAAGATATCTTTCCACAGATGCACTAAATATTTAGCCAGGTGTCTTTCCCAAAATCCTTTGCCTTCTTCATTCTCCAGATACTGTCTCCCCCAAAGGACCCTGGGAATATGTAAGGGACAGTGGCAGTCTCTGGGCTTTCATATCACGGAAAGTGCCATATGAATGGTTGTAATAGGTATTTGGAAGATTCTGTCTAGCTCATCTTTCCCGAAATCTTCCCTCAGGTGGGCCCTCGGCATCCGGGTTCCTGACACGTGACCCCACCTCCTGTTACATGACTGGGCCAGGGTTGGGCACCTGATCCAAGCGGGGCCAATCCGATCCCCTCTCTGAAAAGCTGGGAATTGGAAGATAAGTTTCTCTAAATCCTTCACCACAATTCAGCCGGAATGATCTTTTGGAAAGGCAGCCACCCTCTCTAGTTTCCAGCTCATGTGTGTGGCGCCTTATTGTTCTTGGAATAAGAATGTGTTTGGTCTGGCTTTCGACACTGTGGACCTATAGTGCCTCATCTCACACTGTATCACGATTCTTTTTTGTGCTGCAGCCCTGCTGGCCTTCACTGACCCTTAAACTCGCCATGCTGCCTTCTGCTAGGAAGGCACATGCTCTTTGCACATGCTCCTCCCTCCGCCTGGAACACCAGTCCCTCTACCCTCGTCTCCCTGGTTGGGTCAGACTTGTCCACGGTGGGCTTTCCTTGCACTGTGTGTTTTTCCAGCCTAATGCTGCCCACAGCTGTGATTATACATCTGTATGTGTGATTAGTTGATTAATGACCACATGTCCTAGCAGTCTCCAGGCTCTTTCGGGATGGGAGTCGTCTTTTCTTTAGTTCAATTTTGTATCCCCAGCACCTGGCACAATGCCTGGCTTGTAACAGATACTCAGTAGATAGCCACCAAGCAAATGAACAGGTACCAAAGAGAGGCAGAGCCTCACAGTGAAAGTACATACAGCCCTGCTACTGGGATTCAAGAGCTGTCTAGTCCCCATCCCACCCTTCCGGAAGGCTGCTTTTTCTCATATTTTTCTTCAGATTCAAAGACATTCACCATGATCCCACTGAACTCTTGTTTTGTTTTCTGTCCTATGAGTGGGACTCTCTTATCTGCAACCCAACAAGACCTTTCATGCGGCTCTAAGGAGATGAAGACTGAGAAAATCCTGAGGGTTTTCTTCTTCCAAGGTGATCCAGCATGAAGATACACAGCACATGCAGCAAAGATGGCCACAGCTCAGAGAAACAAAGGATGTTCGTAGTTTTTGCCTGCTGTTATTCATGCTCTTGCGCAGACTACCCAGCCTCACCTGGGAGCACCACTTCACTTATTCCTAGTTCTGCTCCGTCTCACCTTTGGTCCTTGTAATGCCTTTCCCAACTTCTGTATTCGTTTCCCCATTTTTAATACCCTCCCCTCCCACAGAGCCAATCTGAGTTCCTTAGGGACTTAGGCACATGCAAACCTTTTCTTCCGGGAGATGCAACATTGAAAGCAACATCTAAGGATCCTGTCTATATGCAAGAGAAATCCTGCTTTATCTTAAGCCTTTTAAAGTATCCCCAGCTCTCCCTGTCTACTCTGGATTCATTGTTTTTCTCCTTCCCAGGTGTGTGTGTGTGTGTGTGTGTGTGTGTGTGTGTGTGTGATTGAACCCAATCGACTTTCACCCAGTTGTCAAAACCAGGACTTAGAATCTGGGCACCACCCTGCTTCATCCCTTTCCCTGGCTCCCCACTCAGTCAAACCCAATGAGGTCATCCACCCTTCTACCTGCTAGATATCTCCCCAGTCCACCTGCTTCCCCATCTAGACCCTTGCTGCCACCATCCTAGCCAAGATGCCAAGATCTTTCTCTCTCTCCAGGATGACTAGAATGTTTCCAATCCTCTCCTTGCCTCCTGCTGATCTTCCCAAACATGAATCTGACCAAAATCTCCTCTTTACTCAAAGTCTCGATTTCAATGAATACAGTCCCATCTACAAACATCACAAATGCCAGCTTCTGATTCCATGACCACAAACGGCTCAAAGGCAACTATGTCTGATACCATAATTCTTCAACTTCACTATGACTCTAGGTCATTCACACCACCACCTTCTCCAGATTCATTTGCCATCCCCAACTACTTTTCTCTCCTATTCGTATCCTGATCTCATGGCCCATCACTTGCAACTTCCTGCTTCCAAATGCCCACTTACACAGTATCCCTGACTCATTTTCTCTCCATACCATATTCGCTTGGCAAAACCCAACCCTAGATGCAGTAAGCCATCTGTCTTCTCTGTGCTACACCTGAGCTGCTAAAAACACTAGAGAGAAAATAAATCCAGGATACTAGTTTTACATCTTACAATGTTTTTTGACTGAGCTTACTTGCCTGCTTTCCAAGATCCAGTCTAGCTTCATAAGGTTGTTGTGAATATTAAGAGGCAATATATTAAAAATTGATTAAAGCAGTACCTGGCACATGGGAAAAACTCAATGAACGTTGTCTGTTGAGAATATGATTATCGTTATTATCATTGTCATTAACCCATTCTTCTCCCATCTGATGACCTTAACTTATACTTGAGAAACTGGAAGATTTCAGATGAGAATTCCCTAATCTTGCTGTTGTCAACTCTTCAGACCTCCCAATAGCTCTACGGATCTCATTTTTCTCTCCACAAAGTCGATTTCTTAACATGTGATCCAGATCTTATATACTTTTGCTTTCTTATGACCTGTCCATTTTCCCAGGTATCCCTTTTCTCTCTTGTACCATAAAATAAGATGCTAGATATCATTTGAATTAAACTATTAAGTCACACACCTGTGCTCTAAACAGTCCATTAAGTCAAGAACTTAAAGCATGATCCACAAAATGGCACCACTGGGTGTCTGGCCTCTAGATGAAAAAAGTCTAGGATGAAATGAGCATCAATTGCTCGGGGAAAAAAAAGGAAATCCTATAATTAATGTCCTAGTTGATTCACATATTTGTACCCTGAAAGCCGTTTCCTTCAGAATTGCAATTCATTATCCCAGAGCAATTTAGGTCTGGTGCTACATGTCTAAAAGTGTAAGAACCATCCAGATAGAAAGGCCAACTGAACTAATTAGGCATCATGATCTTTAATTAGATCAATAGGAGAAGAGCATCAGTACACATCTTGGGAGGCTTTTGCTACATTGCTTGTTCTCTCCAAGGAACGCTGAGCATCGATACTAATCCATAGGAAAATGTTCAGAAAAACACAGCGGATCAACAGTGAGAGAAAGGATAATTTGGATGAAATTAATCATTGCTGTCATTGTACAAAAGCAATGCTGGCTTATGAGTCTAGTGTGTTGAAGACCATGACCTTTTCTGCCGCAGCCTTAGGGTCACGATTAGTCTCAGAGCCCATGGCTTTCAACCTAGTAGCATTGGTGGAGACAAATGACATTCTATCCCTAGTATGTACTCTTCCATTCTCAGGAAAACCCTATAATTACCATACTTTTAATGATATCAGCCAAGAAACTCACGAAGAATCACAAAGATCACCAAGAATCACAAAGCAGAATCAGAGCTTTCCTACTCACTAAGTTCAGGGAAGACCACAGAAGGGAATGATGGAACTGGAGACTTGGCCAATAGGTCTGTATTTAGTCATTATTTAGATCTTGGTCTTATAATAATTCATATTTGTCCTAAATATTCACATATATATGAATATAGTCTATAAATATATAGAGAGGAAATGGAATACTGTCCCATTCATGGCATGTTATAATTATCATCCCGTGGTAGGAGCCTCTTTTAATTTTTATTTCCTATTTTTCTCTACCAGGTACCCATACTAGTGCACATAATATGTATCCTTCAAGTCACCTTCCATATTTTATACACATTTAAATTATACCTGTACCCTTAAAAAATTATGGTCTTTGTGTGTGCATGTTTTGCATTTACATAAATGGTATTATGCTATAAATCCCATCTTGTTTCTTACTTTCTTCTATTTCATTACACTTTGGAAATTTATTCACATTGCTCTATATAGATATGGCATTCAGATCTCTGGTTTTCAGTTTTCTTCTACTCTCTGCCTTCACTCATTGACTCAAGAAGGACCAAAGGATGACCAAAAAGCAACCAATTCCGCCAGCTTTATTTGTGAACAAGGAAATAAAGGCTTATTTTTCTTAAAAAAAAAAAAAAAAGAATAACCAAAGAAAATCATGCATTATACTTCTTGAACTTCTTTTTAGTTATTTTCTTGGTGGTATGAGAAAAGGTACTACCTGAGATGTGTTTTTGATTCCTGGTTCAACCCAATAAAATGAGTGAAAGCTGCCACTTTTGAGCATTTGCTGTGCATTAGACACTAGGTCAGGCACAAAATTCTCACTTAATTCCCATAACAATTATTTGAGTTGGGAAACATTATGTCCATTTTATACAAAGAGGATATTGTGGCTTGCTTGCTTGGGCTCCCAGAGCTTACACAATTAGGACTCAAAAGCACATTTCCTCGCCTGTCCATAACCCAATTCCAAGTGCAATCACACAGTGCAAGGCCAATACTCCAGAAATCCTGCCCCTGAATATCTGTCTTTCACATAATAGTTCATAGTAGACAATGGCAATGTAGAGGAGGTGGAAGAGGAAGCCTGAGAACACCCTTCCAGGATGCACGGCCTATCTGGACAAAGAAAAGATACAAATGTGGACTTGGCTCAACTAAAATCAATGAGTGGTATAATTTTATGTATCTAGATGCCACTGACTGACATAAATGGCCTGGGTCATCTCTGCATGAGCATTTTGTAACCAGAAAGGAAACAAACTCATCACCCAAGGACCAAATCCCAGTATGTCCCAACTGTGGTGTGTGCCTCAATGGCATGTTATACTTGGAGAGTGAAGAGTAGACGAACACTGCTGAGTAATGTCTTTCTATCAGTGTTCGGTGTGATAGGATTCATTGCTGAGTAGTTGTGGGCGAGAACACTATTACTGGGAACATTTCCATCTTCTCAATATCGCAATTGTTGAATATTTTTTAAGATTTTATTTATTTAAGAGAGAACACATACACACATGAATTGGGGAGGGGCAGAAGGAGAGGGAAAGAGAGAATCTCAAGCAGACTCCCCATGGAGCAGAGCCCCAGGTGGGGCTCAACCTCACCACCCTGGGATCATGACCAAAATCAAGAGTTGGATGCTTAAGGACTGGGTGGATTGAGCCACCCAAGCACCCTTTATTAAGTATTAGCAACTCGCTTAAGCTTGCTTGAGCCAGCCAAGAAAAAAAAAAATTTAATGGAGGGAGAGAACTTGCTGTAATGATCATGAGATGTTTTAGGAAGCTATGTGAAGGAATAAAGATGGGCCTCCAAGAGGGCTGGGATGGGGAACTGGGAAGCCCCCAGAACTCTACATTTCTTCACTCTCCTGCAGAGTTGCTTCCTTTTCTTCATTATCTATACTTTGCACTACTGCTGCCCCAGAGCTCCCCCCCCCTTTTTTTTTGTACTTGTGGTAGGCAGAATAATGCCTACCCAGAGATGTCCACATCTTAATCTCCAGAACCCACGGATGTGCTACATTTTTGTGGCAAAGGAGTATCAAGATTACTAATTGAATTTTGGTTGCCAATCAGCTGACCTTAAAGTAGGGAGATTAGTCTGGATTATCCAAGTGGGCTCAATGTAATCACACAATCACAGGGTGAGACATGTGTTGAATTTCTAACCTACTGAATAGTGAAGTAAATTTGTGTTGTGTTCACCCACTAAGTTTGTGATAACTTGTTATGGCATTCATGGGGAACTGAAACAATAATGTTAGTATTTATTGAGCACTTTTTACGTGTGAAGAACAATGTGCTAAGCATCTTAGAGGGTGTGGGCGCTGCCAGTGTCCTTACTAGTTTTCAAGGGAGGGAACGGAGGGGGCTTAATGGTTAAGTAACCCGCCTTAAGACAGCTGGGAAGAGGCGGAGCACTCCTCAGGAGTCTCGCTTCATAACTGGTGCTCTTAGCCAACCAGAGACTGAAAGGCTGCTGCTTGATTGGATTCTGAATTCTACTAGAGAGAATCTGATTGGCCCTATCTGAACCACGTGGTCAGCTCCAGTCCAGTCGGAGGATGCTCAGGGCGGTGCCATTATGTACAGCCATCGTGGAGGGCTCTGTAGGTCCGATAGGTCAGATAAGAGAAAGATGCATGGAACAACTTTCATCTTTCCAACTGTTACACAGTTCCCTTACTTGTATGCTTTGTGACCTCCGCAGCTCTTCTCCCCTCCCACTCTCCATCCGTTAGTCCATCATGTGGACTAACACTCCCCTTTTGCCAATGGACACCCTTAGTGGGTGGGTTAGTGGCCTCCAAGATCATTCTCAAACACTCCCCACTCACAGGCAGGCACAGTCTTGGCATTTATTCTTTGGAATTACCAAGCTGGTAATTCTTTCTAACCAAGAAAAATAAATCTGGTTTTGAACCAAAGAGATAAATAAGAGGCATATAATTCTCATGGAGAATTTCATATGGTAAATATCAACCCCCTTTGTCCTTCTAGTTCCCTCCAGCAAAATGCCACGAGGTTTGCAAAGCAATCATCAATTTAGACTTTCCTGTTGCCTGATCCTGTGTCTTAATCACCCACCACATTAACACACGGTGAGTTAGTTAAAGGGGCAGGAATCTATGATAGCAGTCTGATCTTTCTGCAGAAAATAAAAAACTTGCCTAGCTGCAGAGAGAGGCTGGAGTCACAGGGGACAGATACTATGGATGTGTCTGACATCACCAGTGAAGCACCAGATTTTTCTGGAGGCTAGGCTCAGGGTTGGTGAGGACCGAGGAACAGAGACAAAGGATGGGGGGCTGGGAACTCTCCTACTACACAGCCACTGCTGTGCTTCCTAATCCACTGACAGCTCTAGCATTTCTGTTGCAACAAGTACCATTAAGTTAGCATGACTAATTTTTTCTTCTATTCCAAGTTGTACATCTTTCCACATTTTAACATTTCTCAAAGCACAACTGACAATTGATGCGCTCATTTATTTTTGTTTTTCTTCCAGAAAGGTGCTATCAAATCAGTGATGTGTCTTACAAATGGGGTGTCTTAGAATTGTGAAAATGTGGTAATAAATCTCATGTAGGGAAGGTTACTTTGGTTCAGATGAGCAGATAAACGGGTCTGGTCTTTATCTCATCTGGAAAGGAGGAACCAGGTCACATATAAACACAGACCGAGTTCCTTAGAAGATTTGCAGAATTTAGGGGTTCCATTATTTTTACTAGAGCTCTCTGCAAGACCCATAAACTAATGTCCACTGAGCTGAGCTTGTAACCCATCCAGCCTCAGAGCTCAGTCCGCTAAGAGCCATCCTTGGGAGCTTCGGCTCTGTGCCTCTGCATCCTAAAGACACAAACACATTTGCAGAAGTGTGCCCTTTCCAGGTGTGACTTCAGGCCCCAGAGGCACCAGTCACTCTAGGGCACACCTAACTGCCTACTCATTTTTGCAGAGGGAAAGAGAGGGAGGTGATGAGGTAAAGGGCAAGCACTGGGATATTAACCTGGAATGACTCCTTGAATGTCTGGTTTTCAGATGTTACTCCTTATTACACAGAATCCCTTTCATTCTCCAAAAGAGGCTTTGGCAAAGTCAGATCGAGGAAGACTTCATTTTGCACAAAACCCAGCTGTGCCAGAGAACATTATGTCCTCATACCTTCTACCAACAGTATTTCTTAGACCTATAAAAAGGCTTGCAGATCTTCCCAAACAGTAATAATGACTATCACTTATTGAGCAGTGATGTATAGGTATGATGGTAAATTCTTTCTAGGACTGAATTCTTTTATAGGACTTTATATGAATTATTTTTCATAATAATCCCCATTATGCCGATGAAGAAACTGGAAATCAGAGAGATTAACTAACATTCTCAAGGTCATACAGCACAAGTAGCAGAGGCAGGACCCAGATCTACATGACTCCAAAGCTTAGTCCCTAAGTCGTTTATCCACTGCCTGCCTCTAGACACTTATTTTGTCCATCCCAAAGTAGGCGTCCAGCAGGTGGACAAAAAAGGATTCTAGCCGGACAACGTTAAAGCTACCAAGGAAAGTAAATGCTAGCTGCTTCCATATAAGCACACTCGTCTGCGTATGTTGGTTTCCTGACCTCCAGGAGCCAATGGACTGGGGGGAGGGAGAGAAAAGAAGTGAAACAAATACAACACACTGAGAGGAGCAAAACTACAGACGAAGGACTGGTGGAGTGCCAAGCCCGTTGAAAGTGCAAAGGAGAAAAACAACAAAACAAAAACAACAACAACAAAAAAAAAAAGTGCAAAGGAAGGAAGCCACGATAGTGTTAATGTCAGTCCCAGAGCTGACTGTCCCTTGGCTGCCCTCCTCTTTGCAGGATCCGATGGCTCTGGGCAGGAGAAGTCAACAGACACTTGCCCAAGTTCTGTTCATTTCCCCAAGTTCATAGTCGGGAGAGAAAAATGCCTCTCCCCCTCTTGCACTTAGAAAAATGGATGTGTTGGGATAATTAGGATTCATCCTTTGATCTGTGTCTATATCTGCAAAGCATAAATAGTGTCGGCTGGTGAGGTCTGATTGCTCCAATACATCAGGTTTATATTTTGAATAACACAAGACTTGGTTGTTACACCGGTAAATAATTTACTCTAGTCTGAAATACAAGCTCCAGGCAAGAAACAGGAGGTCAAACATGGAGAACTGCGGTGCCCCAGCAAACACACTGCTACCCTGTGAAGAGTTCTTCTAAATTCACTGCTGGAGGAAGGAGGGAAAATGACAACAGGTGGTGAATCAGCCACAGTCCTTCTGGCTACTGCCCAAATAAAACGGTTTTGCTGACATCAAAGGAGTCTGGAGAGATTAGTATCAATCATGAGCATGGAGGGGGGATGTGACAGCGAAGGAGAACTCCAGGTTCTAACACCAAAGCATTTCTTCACCCACCGCAAACCCCCAGCCTTGCCCAAGCGGAGCCCCAATGCCCACTGCTTAAGTCTCCTTTGCAAAAGCAGTCTATGCCACAGGGTGCAGGAAAGTGAAAGGGAATGCAGAGTCTAATTTCTTCGACTTCCTATGTCTGACACAGAATATTAACAAATGGAGAGTTTATTACGGTATGGGAGATTAGGATCTGGAATGCAGCTGCAGTGTGATGGAAATTAAGTTCGAGTGAACAGCAACATTTCTGGAAGGAGAAAATGTGCCAACATGTTATCAGTGGCTGCCCTTGGGGGATGGGCAGACAGCCGTGTTCAGCGCTCCTTGTTACTATCAAAGGGAGATGCTGGTGGGAATGCAGGCCACTGTGTTGTCTTGAGAGGACCTTTCAGATTGGTCTGGACATGGTAATGGCTCTGTGAGGGGCATAGGCTCCCTTGGAGAAAGAGAATCTTTCTTCTGACAGCAAATCTTTGGTAAACGGGAAGGATTTCCGCTGACTCTTACTACTCTCTGCTTACTGGTAACGACAATGTGGGTGGGACAGTGAGATGAAAAGGATTCTAAAATCAGTGGAATAAAAGGCCTGACTGATTAGTGATGTCTACCTGAGGGCAATAGAAGAAGTGGCGGCATGAATGCTAATATTTACTGTCTAGGGTTAAAGTCAGCCACCTGCCTTCAAATCTTGGCTTTGAGCATGGGTTTTTGAGCCTTAAAAATTCACCCTAATTTTCTTGGAACTGTTACAAACTTGTGGGAATTAGATGAAATAATCTATGAGCATGTAGGCAGCTTCGGTATATGCTCAACATATCCCCCC
>LNAC01000023.1:2139583-2243719 GCA_002007465.1 Ailurus styani | reverse complement strand
TCTTCTCCCATTTCCTTTACTTTTCAGCCTTCAGGACACAGATAGTAAGAGAATGTTATTCTAGTTTTCAGAATGCTCACAGATTCAGCACGATTCTAAGTGCTTCAACCAGCCAGTGGAAGGTTAGAGAAGGAATGGAACGCTCTCCTGCATCCTGTGCTGGGCCTAAGTCACACTGTTGAGGGTTAGGAGTTCCAGCTGTCAACAGCAACTCCAACGCCCGCTTTCTGTGCTGTTTTCTGCACAGTTCTAGGAAAACACTATGCAGTTGACAGGTCCAGAAGACAAGGTGTTTCAAGGCCAAATCGTGTTAGAAAGATCTGTCAGAATGAGGGAAACAAAATTTCACTGGGCATATGCTGAGCCAAGCAGATTACAGACGGAATTTATGGAATTCCTCCTCTGAGGCTGGAAGTCTGAAACTTTAATAGCTACATATTCCTGGAGGTAAAGAATTTCTGGATTGGGCTGAGAAATGCAATTCCCATTCGTTGGACTTCAACTGGAGGAGGATATCCAATTTTGGATTCTCTGTGGCTCTCATTTTCCTCTTTAGAGTCTGTGTATCCAGTCTCTTAAGAAATGGGTATTTTTAGGTCCTGGTCTGGAGAACAATAAGTCAGCAAAATTCCAATAATTAGTACTTGGGAGAATTGGCCCATTAGTGCTGTTGCCATTTCCATTTTAATAGAATTTTTTTTGCTGAAGGCTGGTAGCACAGTAGGTGGGAAAAGTGTCTATGTTTTGGATTCCATCCCGTAAGGGTTTAAACCCCCATTTACCAACTCGCTTTCACTTTCTGAGCTGCAGGTCTTCATCTATTAAATGATACTAAAGGCACTTACACATTTCAGGATTTTTCTAAGATCTGAAGTTTACCACTCACTGCTTTCTCTAGCACATGCTACTGGTGCTCAGTGTCACTTTTCCTCATCCCAGTTCGGACTTTAGCTACAGAGAATGGTCACTGCCCATCTCCTGTCTCAAGTCCCCACTGTGTCTCTCCCCTTTTCTGTCTCGGGTCTTTTTTCAAAATGGTGGCAGCTCACTCAGGGCACACATGGGCAAATCCGAGAAACACGGGGAGTTAACGCCAACATGGCAACCCTCAGTCAATGGGAGATGGCAGTCAGTGGATAATGCCCCACTCAGAAGGCATATTCTGAGGTGTGTCCTCCACAGTTTCTCAGAGGATCCCCAGCAAGATACTTTCCGGTTGTCCGTAGCAGTAATCAGCTCAAAATAAGACCCCTTTAATGAACCTTCCTTCCTTTCTCATCTTACTTGCCCTATTCTCCCTTCCTACTTTTGGAGCTAAGCTGTCATATAAATGACCTGCACCCAAGTCCTTGTCTCAAGTTTTGTTTGGGGGAGATTCATACTAACATCATAGCTGTCTTAACCATGCTTACTTTTGTCCAACACTCTGTTCCTCCTTCGTTTCCCACACTCATGGATGATTCTATTTCTCCCTTAAAGACTGAGAAAATCCACCACCTTCATTTCTTTTGTATCTCTTTGCCCATATGTCTTTTTTTTTTTATTATTCTTAGGGAAATAGGACTACTCTCTCTAGAGCTAACACTCCTGTTGTCTTGAAAAAGTCTGATTCTCCGACAGGGTTCATTCATTTCAGTTAAGGGCACCACCATCCTCTCAGTTGCTTGACCCAGAACCCTTCAGGGAATACTCTTCTCATCCTCTACTCAACCACCACATCTTAAATGTTTCTCAATTTTATCTACTTCTCCCCAAATTAATAACAGCTAACCTTTTTAAAAGTATTTGCTATATGCTAAGCATCTTCTTTTTAAAAAAGAGTAACTTGAAAGAGAGAGAGATAGAGAACACGTGGGGGTAGGGGCAGAGGGAAAGAACCCTGAAGCAGACTCCCTTCTGAGCATGGAGCCAGATGCAAGGCTCAATCTCGAGACCCATGAGATCATGACATGAGCAGAAACCAAGAATCGGATGCCCAAATGACTGAGCCACCCAGGCATCCCTATGCTAAGCATCCTATGAGCTCTTTGTGCTTTATCTCATTTACATCACAATAGAGACAGTACTGCTTTTAGTCCCACTACAGAGGACAAAAATCAAGGCACAGGGAGATCAAGGAACTGGCCCACGGTTGAGTAAGTGGGGACTTGGAGAGTTGACGCGGTTTTTCATTACAGAGCTCGTGTTCTTAACCACTGTTTTCCACCTGTACATCTCCACAGACATCATGCCCCCACGCAGTTCCTCCCCACTCCACCACCTCTGTGTGCTCCCTCTCACAGGGCTTCTTCCCTCTGCCTTCACGCATGCTGGTATCTCCTGTTTCATACGGTTGTCTCAAATGATTGATTGAATGAATGAATGAGGCTGGTTATTCCCCCCTGTATGTACTGCTTGCATTCACACTCAATTGTTCACTCTTTGTCATTACTGAATACAGGTAAAGAATTTCAAGCTTTGGAGTCAGAAAGACTTAAGGTCAAGCCCCACTGCCATCACGTAATAGTCATGTAACCTTGGGCAATTCACTGAACATGTCCCAGCATTAGTTTCGTCATCTGTAAAGTGTGGATTAAAAATAGCTCCTATCCCATAGGGTTGTTGAGAGAAGTGAATGAGATTGTTAATATATGCAAATCACTCTTCAATGTTTCTGTTACATAATGAATGTTTATTACTCTCTAGTACTAGCAGCAGCAATAGCAGCAGTAATAGTAAAGGTATTAATAGTACTATTAGGAGTAATAGTAAATAATAGAAGTAGCAGTAGTACTAAATCAGAATGTCAGGAGTGTCTCCCAACTGCATGAAATCTATAGAAGATGAACATAAACCTCAATTCCATGGCCAGGGGAAGTTCAATTCCATGGCTTTCCTCAAGATTGCCATTAATTACCCCTTACCCCCTTACCACTTATGGTCTACTCTCCACAGAACTGCCAGAAAAAGACTTTACAAATTCAAATCAGATTAAAAAAAAAATCAAATCAGATCATGTTACTTATCTGCTCCAAACCCTCCAATGGTTCCCCATCCCATACCTCAGCCCATTCACAGTGAAATCCAGATTTTTTTTCTGTTCAAGAGCCCATGTGATATGCTCCCTGCTGTCTAGCCAATCCTCCTCTCCTTCCACTCTTCCCTGCACTCACCCTGCTCCAGATCTGCTACTTGCTTCTTTCAGTTTGGCCAACCATTCTCCATCTCACGGCTTTCGTTCCCACTGCCCCATTGCCCCAAGCTCTCTTACCCGAGACAGCCTAGGACTCATCCTCTTATTTCATTCGGGTCTTTGCTCCAATGTCTCCTCCTCAAAAAGGCTTTCTGACCACCATGTACCATCATCACACCATCCTCTTTCCCTCCTTAATGTTCCTTCTTAGCACTCAGCACCCCAGTTACATTATTTAATGTAATCTCCTCCCAGCACATGAACTCAAGGGATCAAGGACTTCTCCACTGGGTTCACTGCAGTATCCCTTGTTCTGTAAGAATGTCCAGCACTTAGTCATGCTTAGTGAGTATTTCTTGACCAAGTGGGATCACGATTCAATGGAATCACTTCACGTTACATTATCTTGCCATTATTCCATGAATCATGGCTGCAGTCCTCACAGTGCTGATCGAGACACAAAACTCGTCCCTTCCTTTATTTATCAAAAGCTAACACTAACAAAAGCACCTCTCGGAGGTATTTGTAAATGGCGAATTCTATTGAAAATTACAGGGTGCACAGGGCAGACAATAGAAAAGTTCCCAAAGTAGTAAAAAAAAGCCCTTCGACTATTACTGAAGTGCTTTGGTCATCCTGGGACTAGAGAATTTTTATGGGCCACTTCATTCCATCTCATGCCTGAGACTCATCCCACTTCACTGATGGAAGGTTCCTCTCTTTCTCAATCTCTTTAACACTTCACTTTCCCTCTTCTACTTCCCTTCTGTCTTCCTTCTCTCTCTACCTCAAGAGCAAAGCCACCTTTCTTTCATCTCACACAGAGCCACATAGCCTTTTCTTTCATTGCCCTGAATTTTTTTCATTAAGTCCAGGCACTCTGAGCTTTACTTAAAGCTGCAAGTGGCTTCTCAGGGTATTCCTCTCAACAAAAATAGTCCTAATATATAAAAGGAATTCCGATGCCAACTAATATAATTAAGGTTTCACATCTGCTGCACTAGTGTTTGTATAAGATTGTTATCCCTTTGGGAAGAAAAGCTATGTTATATTGAACTCAGAAAACATTTAGAAAACACTCAAGCATGTGACTAACTCTCTGTAGGAACTGGGTACACAATGATGAAAAGATGTGGGTTTGGCGCTTCAAGGGGCCGCCGTCTAAGGGGAGAATAAGGCATAAGAAAACTATTTCAGTATTAGGTAATAAGCCCAATATCGAAATATGTCTAAGGCCCAGCAAAATACAGAGGCAGTATCCTAATTTGGAGTTGTTCATTAATGATCTCCACTCCAGACTCTAATTTCCTTGAGGGAAAGAATTTCCTTGAAGAAGGACAAAGTCTTCTTAGGGAAAAGTGATACTGAGGAATATGGCATTGGAACAGCATTTTGAAGGAGGATGAAACAGAAAAATGGGGAAGACTATCCTGGACAGATGAAAAACCATGTACAAAGATGTGAAGGCTCAGGCCAGCTTTGAATTTGGATGGCTATAAATGGCTTGGTAGAGCCGGGACATAAAGCAAGGTTGGGAGATCATGGAGGATAGGGCTCCAGTGGCAAGTGGGATCAGCCTTTACTGCACCCTCTCTGCTGAATCTAGCAGCGTGCTGGCTTCAGAATAAGCATGCATTGCATTGTTGGTCTTGAACTTCTAGGTACGTGGTTCCATAAGATGCATGGTAGATGTGCGGATTCTCAAGTCTCAGAATATGCTGATTCAGAACTTCTAGAGCAAGAGTACTCAAAGGACAAGCCACAGACCAGCAACTTCAGCTTAACCTGGGGTCCTGTTAGAAATGCACATTCTCTGGCTCTCCTAGATTTTCTGGATCAGAAACTCAGGGTGCAGAGCCCAGCAACCTGTATTTTAACTAACATTCCATGTGAGTTCTAACGCATGTTCAAGTTTGAGGACCCCTGACCTAGGAATGGGGCTAAAAATCTATACTAAAAAACAAACCAAAGGCACACATATCTTTGATGATGTAGCCAGTTGGAGAACCTCTACTCTAGACATGTCCCTTATCTTTACTGCTGTTGGCTTACCACCACACTGACAAATGTCCTCTGCCTCACTCTGCTTTATACAACTAGCCTGGGCTTCCTCTGAAAGACCTGTATCCACTAGGTCCTTAACAAAAATATGAAATAGACTAGAATCTGGGAAGGGACGACAGGCTAGTTCTCTGATGTTCACATGCTCCAAGGAAGAGGGAAAGCAATTGTCTCTTTACCAAAGACACTGAATTGTACAAAGACAAGAGACACCCTGAGAAAATAAAGAGAAGCAAATTTAGAACAAGCAACAAGAGATAGTTCCCCATTCAGCATTCACTCAACTTGCAGAATTTGGGTGATTTATGTCTTTCAATGAATATGCAAGATGATTCTTTTCACCCAAATATAATTAACACCATTCAGTATTTTTATTCAACAGACAATATACCATATAGACAATATCAAACAGACAATACCCAATTATAATGAACACCAGGGAATATTTTTATTAAACAGACAATGTAATGATAAGAGGCTCATAAAAGATTATTTCATATTCCATTTATGCTCCAATCAACCTCTAGAAGAGGCTTGATTCTCTATATGTAAGGAACTGTGCTCTCTGAATAGGTTTCTTCCCTGGACATTAACCACTTTTTGAATAATGCATATGTCAGTTACAATGAAATCACCTGTATCTGGTTAATTTCTTTGGTTGGAGCATCACGTTCACTTGCTGGCAATGTCAGGATTAAGGGTTTAGTCCTTGTGTAGTAAGAATGAGGAAATGAACAGTTTAGTGTAAGAACAATGATGCCGACAGAAGGGAATGGTAACACACAAGGACCTGGAACTTCATAACTATGTGCCCCCCCAAATGAAGATGGTGATGATGGTAAAGAAGGTAATGAGTCAAGAATGACTCCTAGGTTTGTGTCTGTTCACGGGACCTCATGGATAGCCTGCAGGTTTGAACCTCTGAAAAAGTCAAGGGCAACAGTGAAATGACATCCTAACTGCAAGAAATTTCACCCAAGGAAACTTTTATCACGTAGAAAACAATTGCTCCACTGAAGTCTTCTAAATTGCCTTAAATTGAAATGCATAGAGCCCCTACTTTGGTGTTATCATCACAGGGTGTAATATCAGTAATTTTGTCTGGCAGTGGGCCCAGAAAATTATGGATCATTCAAGGGCCATGTGAAAAATGTGTGAAAAAAACTGCCATCAGTTACTCACCTATTGACAAAACAGCCAGTAACTTTAAGCAGCTCGTGTCAGTGGAAAAGATCTTGCAGATTACTCAACAGGTACTGCTTTAATGTAACATTGAGTCTGGTCCACTCACTTTCCTACACTGCCTGCTACAGACAGAGTCAGCATGCACGAATAGAGGACACATCTAAGGACAGTGGAGCTACGTTTTCATGTGTAATATAAATATTTAGGTAAATCTGTTTCAAACTTTATTGCACATACCAGTCACCTAAGGATCTTGTTAAAATACGGATTCTGATTCAATAGGTTCTGAGGGTGCTGGGATTCTGCATTTGTAACAAGCTCCCATGTGCTGCTGATGTTGCTGGTCTCCAGCCCACACTCTGAGTAGCGAAAATCTAGGTTGTAAAAGTCTGAGTTAACATGCATAAACCATTCCTCTCCTCTCTCAAAGATCTTAATAACCTCAAAAATCATCTGTCAAAGCAGTACAACAAGGAGTTCCGATCAACAAAATTTAAACTCGAAGAATTTAACTACCAGGGTGAATATCTAAATAAATGTCCAACAGTCAGTGCCAACAACCACTTAGAGATCACGCTTTTTGCAACCACCATGTGTCGAGTGCTTATTGGATGCCAGACACCATGGAGAGTTTACTCTGTGGCATCCAGTCATGCTGAGGTCTGAATTCAAGCAAACTGGATACATAAAACAGATGAAGGGAAGATGCCACCCCTGGGTAACATTTACTAAGCTCTTAGGCTGTGCAGGGCACTTAACATTCTGCCATTTAATCCTCACAATGATAAGAGGAAAATATTATCCTTGTCCCCATTTTTCAGAACAGGAAGCCAACATACAGAGAAATTAAGCCATTTGTTCACATTCTCATTGTTCTTAAGTGGGTAACCGAGGATTTGAACCTTGGGTCTGTTGATACATTATTTAGCTTCTATTGGATTTTACAGCATTTGGAATGGAAATACGACTTCCACTCCTAAAATACAGTGAACAGCTAGCAGAATGGGCTGAAAAAGTGAAGAACCCTCCCAAAAAAGGTATGTGTGTGTGTATGTGCACGTGCACACACACACACACACACACACACACACAAACTGACCTGCTAATGAGCCCTTACTTATCCCCAGGCAACCCACAGTCTTCCAAACCATTAGCCCTCCAGTTACAACCCAAATCCATATTGTCAAGGCTGCAATCATCTATAATTCAGAAAAGCCTTCTCCAAAAAACCCACAGACTGGCAATTCCCTACTGTGCTTCAAGTGATTAATCAACCGAGTCAATCAACATGTTCTTAAAACTAGGCTGACATCACTTGCAAAGGCATTTCTAATCAGCCAGATCTGAGCAGTGGGCTCTAGCAGGTAGAATCACAGGAATGATTTTTGCAACCACTTCTCTAGTCCCTGCGGAGCCAGAGGTAGTTTCTGACAAAGTGAGGTGGGAAGAGGGGCATTTCAAGGAATTTTAGTAGTGTAAGTAGGTTCTTTCTTAGAACTGTTATCCAAGGAGTTACAACAGACCAACCTCACACGATGTTAGTTGCACCACTATATACAGAAACATGCTAATTGGAAGCAACATGACTTTTAGCTATCAGGAGAAATTAATGCAAACTTGGAACCTGACTGGATTGGACAGGTTTTAAAGCTTGATGGGAGAGGGGAGGTGGTGTAGATGAGAAGAGAGAATGTGCGGAATGCAGTGTGGGCTT
Source organism: Ailurus styani (assembly GCA_002007465.1). Classification (NCBI taxonomy): domain Eukaryota; kingdom Metazoa; phylum Chordata; class Mammalia; order Carnivora; family Ailuridae; genus Ailurus; species Ailurus styani. Next base: position 2,235,587 of record LNAC01000023.1, on the reverse strand, counting down.
GTTTTAACAGTGAGAGAACACTTTTAAAAGACACACACAGCTGGTGAGATAATGATGAGTTCTATTGATCAGACGTGAATCCTCGCATGTTGGAGGATGGGAAAACGTTAAGTAATAAATATATAAAATGCATTTGATTGGAACAATGGCCTCAAAGCAAGACGTGTCCAAAAAATCCCACTGAGATACGGGAAGAGATGTTAGAACTTCTAATAGTGTTTCTTTTTACTTAAAAGAAAGAAATTAAGCTGGAGGGATATTTAACACATGATTGCAATGGGACAAGCATGCGATGGGTAAATGAGCACACACACATTTAAGTATATAACTACACATTTTTCCTGGGAGAGAGGAGACCAGCAAGATCATTTATACATGCATATGTGTGTTTAGACATATTCTAAACATTATGTTGGTAGAAACAAAATAGACTAGAATGGATAAAGTGTTAGATATTAACACAATGGATCATTAGACAGCTGTTAAAACGAATAAACTGAATTTAGATAAATCGGAAACAAAATGCCAAGTGAAAAAAGTTAAGTGGCAGAATAGCGTTCAGTGTGATTTCATTCGTGTGTCGTTTTAAAAACATACAAAACCATATCCTAAGTTGCTTATTCATGTTTGCTTGTCTAGTAAGGCTCAATCAGGGAAGAGAGCAGTGCTCACAAATTTTACAGGAGTGGGAACACCTGGGAGAAAACGAAGAGCACAAGATTAGGAAAGGCCACAAGGAAAGTCGGAACAAAGTGTCCAACGCATTCCCTCTGGGGGACAGTAGTGGCTGCTCGCTGGTTTATTAAATTAACATCCTCTCCATATGTTCAAAATATTTCATAGTAATCAAAGTCGTGAAATGAGCTTACCTGGTGGGCTGAGGAAAACGTACTGTGGACGGTGAGATTGTAAGTCACGGTGTGGGGAGGCTTCAGGCACTTGACTTTCTTGTGACCTCACGAGTGAGCTGAGCTGAAAAACAGCGTGTTCAGCCAAGAGAAGGAGAGGGTGCAGCCAAGAGTAAAACGCGCCGCTGCTACTTCTGAGCTGACCCTACATGGAGCTCTCTCTTCATGCTAATTGCATCATAATTAGCAAGGCCACATGCAAATGGAAATCAAATGATGTGGAGCAATGTGCCATGCAATCCTGTGAACCCCATCTTGGAGGATTTGGGGTGAATTTGAGAGCACGAGAGGACAAAAGCTGAGCTCAGAAGGGCCAGGTATGCCCGTAGCTCTCAGGCTCAGCTGCAAACTAGCAACAGCGGGGCCGCTTAAGTATGGCTGACTCCTCCCCAGACCAATGGGCTCAGCATCTCTAGGAATGGAGATCTGCATAAACATTTAATTGAAAGTTCCCCAGATGATTCCAATGGACAGCCTAAGCTGAGAACCTTGGGCTATAATGCGTGCTCTGGGGCTCCAAAACCACGGATTCTGTCTGAGTTTACTCCTGGGCGGGTAATAACCAATGCAACTTGTGTTTGCAAATACACATTGCAAATACACATTGCTTGCCCTGCTGGATGCCTTTTCTGCTCAGACATGGACCCCAGTGGGAAACTGAGGGTAGAGTCAACAGCCTTTAAAGGAATCTGAGACCATCTGATATGGGGGCCCTGTTTCCAAAGTAAGGAAACGAAGTTTCTGTTAACAAAAAATAACCTTGGCCCCTAAAACACACAGCTAATTAGTAGTAGATAAAAGACTCAAATGTTGATATTCTGATACCATCTTGAAAAGAAAACAGAGGGAAGTTGCATTAATGAGGGTTTACTTCCCAGAAGCGATCCTGGTAACGTGAACTGGCTTGAGAAGACGCTACTGAGTGGACCTTCTTCTGAGCACAAAATAATTTACAATTAAGCTAATGTCATGGAAATGAGAGCTTCTCAAGCATGTGAAAGTTCATAAAAACATTTCATTCAGTTAACTATTTTAAGTATTCCCACTATGATCTTTCATCATAGGATCACAACCATTCCCACTACGATTGCCACTATAATAAACTGAAATTGTTTTATTTTTGAGGGAGTGTTTGCTTAAAAAATGAAAGCTCTAATCTACCCTCTGTTTGAACGATCATGCATTAACATTACTGGAAGCCAAATTAATAAGGGACTGAAGGGCTCTTTACTCTGAGAGGCTTGGAATGGAGTGGTGTCAATCATAAAAATCAAAAAATAATAATAGCCAACACTCATTAGTACTCGTTGGGCACACTTCTAGGTCTCTAAGTGAGAGAGAGTTGCCAGATTTAACAAATAAAAATACTGGACACCCAGTTAAACTCGAACTCCAGAAAAACAACAGGTAAAAACAAGTTCTCTTTCTTCGCTGATTCTATCAACTCATGAGTTGAATTAACTCCATTTAATCCTTATAATTATGACTCCATATAATCCTTATACCCTATGAGGTAGGTTCAATAAAGTTCCCATGACACAGATGCGAAAATGGGAACAGGAATGTTAGGTAATTTGTGCCCAAAGTGACAGAGATATTATGTAGCAGACTTGGATTTGAACCGAGGCAGTCTGGCTCCAGAGCCTCCTAATTTAACCACAAGGATATGATGCCTTTCTTGAGAAAGAAGGTGAAAGCCATTCAACAACTATTCGGTCAGTAAACATTTATTCTGTGTCTTCTATGGTCAAGCACTGTGTTTAGGGCAAGGAACTGAAGCCCCAGAGAGACAGACTTGGAAAAGTCATTTTCTTCTGTGGGCTGCTGCTTCCTCCCGTGTGGAAGGAAAAGGTAAAGCCAGGTCACTGGTTATCCACTCGGTCTGGCACCTCGGGGACTTACAAATACCTCTGCTCATCTCCACAGATTCCAATGGGTTTAGGGATGGATTTCTGGAATCTGGATTTTTTTATTTTTAAATTTTTTAGAGAGGGAGTGAGCAAGTGGGGATGGGGTGGGGAGGAGCAGAGGGAGAGAGAGAAAGCGAATCTTAAACGGCTCCACGCTCAGCACAGGGCCCAACATGGGGTTGGATCTCTCAACCGCGAGACCATGATCTGAGCCAAAATCAAGAGTCAGATGCTCAACAGACTGAGCAACCCAGGTACCCTGGATCGTGGATTTTTTAAAAGAAAGCTCTCTCACTGAAGTCAATGAACCTGAAGTTCGAGATCCTCTAAATGAGATATTCTCTGTACTTAATGATACTCAACGCTGGCAGCACATCAGAATCACCTGGGAGGTGGTGACTCATTGGATGTGGGGTGGGGCCCACTGAGTGATCACACTGTGGGAGCCAAGGCTGAGGACGACAACTTTAGTGCTGCCCAACTCTGACGATTCGGTGGCAAGTGAACACCCATGGTTGAAACACTCCTGATGAGGTGAGGTTAGAGATAAAAGGGATTAAGAGCACCGATGTTCCTTCACGGTATAAGAGCTGCTCCTTATCTGACACCTGTACATTTATTTTGCATCAGTGAATTCAGCATCCATATTCTGAGAACCTACTGTAAGCCTGGTGGGACGATATACAGAATTAAAGACTATATAATAAGGATAAAAGGTACAGCAAAGGGAAGATGGTCGATGGTACTGTAATAGCATTATGTGGTGAGGGATAGTAGCTACACTTGTGAACAGAGCATAACACAGACTTGTCAAATCACTGTGTTGTCCACCTGAAACTAATGTGACATTGTGTATCAACTATACTTCAATTTTTTAAGAAAATAGTGTGGTTTACTATACTGCCATTGCTGAAAAGTTGGTCCTCAGGGAGCACAGCTAGGGGGTGGGCAGTGGGTATCATGGTCCCACCTTCTTTTTGTGGACTCCTCAGATTTTGCATCCTTCAGGCAGCTTTTGAAAGTCTCTGGGTGGGTAGGACACTCTAGGCTGGAGATAGCTTATGGAAACCTTAGAGTTCTCAAAGCCCAGTATATGTCATTCATTCAGCAAATGTCAGCTGAGTACTGACCACTGGGCTACATCATGGTGTAATAAGGTTAGTCAAGACAGACAAGATCCAATGGGATTTATATTCACTCTAAGGTAGGGTCAGGTGACATAGCTTCCTCCTAGCAAGTATGGTGCAGGTACAGAATCTTTGGCCTAACTGCAACCCATTCTAAGGCAAAGGGGCTGTGGCATATCTCAACATAATTCCTATGCTGATACCCAGGTACAAGCAGCACTATCTCAGTGGCAGGAATGAGGGCCATGTTGCTGAGATTTGGGACAATGGAGTCTGCAGAAGCTCTCTTCTGAAGGCTCTGGTCAGCCATTTGCCCCAGTTCTTAGCATTCACTAAGTGGCACCTAAGATAGCTAAGTTTTTCTGACTTCAAAGTAAAAGGGGCTACCACCCTGTACTTCTTCCATAGACTCATGGCCAAAGACACCATGTTTGGAATCAGACTTTGGTTAACATCTGAATCTGCTTTGTGCTGGTAATGTGATCTTGGGAAGACTGCTGTAGACCTACGAGTCTTGTTTTCCTTTTCTATAGGACAGGGAGTTCTGATGAGAAAACAGCTATTTTGAGTTGCTTCCCAAGCATTTTACAGTATGACAACCCTGCTCATACCCAGAGTTTGGACATTTAGATGAGAACCTGAACTTAGGATTCCTGCCACGTGTTCTCACCTTGCTTTTCCTAAGGCATCTTTTAAAATAACCATTTAGAATTGAGCCCTCAAAAAGTTAGTGACCTCTGTCCCCAACCACCTTATAACTAACAGGTGCTTGCTACCCTGCTCTCTATCTCATGCTCACATTCATGACCTGGGATGGAGGATTGCCCTTTTCCCAGCTCATTGTGTCCCTCGTCTAAGATCTCTAAGTACTAAATCTTGTGACTTTAATTCCTTTGTGTGAGTGTATTGACACTGTGCCTTCAATCAAAACGGACTGGAGTTTTTAATTCCCCAAAGTGAGAGCTCAGATTCCTAAGTAGCTACCCGCTGACCCAGTGTGTGTTCCTTCTCATTCGGCAGGTCATATCTGCGTATTTTTAACTTAGTGCACTAGCTCTGGGTTTTCCAACACAGGAGTACTGCCACATTTCCAAATCTAAGGCACACATTGTTTTCACATTTTTAAAACAGTTCTCAAATTAGAATGTGACATACAATTGATTTAGACATTTAAAATGTTAATTTTCTCCTCCTTAGTTGCTGAACTGATAGTGCATTTAACAATTTATGGCAGTTTAGAATAGAGAAAATACAGCTGTAAGACCTGAGTAAGATAATGGATTAGTTTAAAATTTTCATTGGGTTTAACTCTTAGCTGGTTATGGAAAACATTCAGTGATTCCTTGACTCATCAAATACATAGTGTGGGCTTGCTACACTGCATTGTACTAGGTAGAGGGATAGGGTGGTAAATAAGAAAAATTAAATTACTGCTCTTATGGAACCTTCAATTTAATGACAAAGACATTTAAAAAAATTTTATAAAAGCAAAACATTTCGACTCTGATTCAACATCCAACAGAGGGACATTAGTGGAAGTGGCATTGTAAAGCCTCCCAAAATCTGTTCTTCCATTTAAGCAACACTTGTAAAAATTGTCAAAAATCAACTTTTTCAGAACCCTAGAAATTAAGCAAAGCCTTGCAAAACTCTAAGGAGCATTTATTCAAGAAAAACAGCTAAATACTGGTAAGAACAGAGAATTTGGTGGCATTTTAACTTGCTTCATTCAAACCCCCATTTTCAGCTCCATGATAGTGTTGAAAACCAATAGCCTGCAATCATAGTGAAAGCCAGCAGCCTAAGAGCCATTGTAAGGGAAGAATGATTACGAACTCTCCAAAAGCACCATTCTCCGATAATTATCATTAACGACTCATCTGACACTTCCCAGAAAACACACACTAACAAGGCTTGTATTTACTTGATCTGACTCAGAGCCATCTCTGTATGAAAAACCTCTTCCCTGGAGGCATTTGTTAAAAACAATCACTGACAATTGTTTAACATAGCAGTTGACAGAGGCAGGAATAAAAATTTGAGTGAACAGAAAGCTGCCCAAAAACACTTAAAAGGAAAAGGTGAAAAATGAGATGCCCACTGAGGATTCTAAAAAATCTCTGACATGTTTCTGAGAATCTAGAAGACTACAACATGCACAAGTTTGGGCTGTGCACACGCTCAGGAAAGGATTGAGAAGACCCCAAGCTCTCACTGATGGCTGACTTTGAGGCTTTGCACAAGTAGGAGGTGAAAGCTAAGGAAGAGTTGTAAACTGCCTGCCTGAGCATTGAAGGTGTTCCCCAACATACACACAGAGACCTGGGCAAAAGCTGGGTGACTCACTGGCCCAAGAATTTAAGGAAATATCTGTTCAACTATTAAGCTAAGCAAGAAGACACTTCAATGTCACACATAATAAGAAATACAGATTTTAAAAAATATTTCAGGAAAGTCACTTAACAGCAGCAGCAGGAGCAGGAGCATCAGCAACATCAACAACAGCAAACAAGAGCAAACCCTGGGGATGGTGGTGGAATCAGAAACATCTCAAGTCGATAACTAAGTCTTCTACATGAATGAGCTAGAAAAAGAAGAGCAAACTAAATCCAAAGTAAACAGAAGAAAGGAAATATTAAAGATTAGAGAAGAAATCAATGAGATCGAAAAAAGGGGAAAAAATGGAAAAAAAAAATCAATGAAACCAAACTTTGGTTCTTTGAAAATATAAACAAAATTGAAAAATCCTTAGCTAGACAGGCTAAGAAGAAAGATAAGACTCAAATTACTCAAATCAGAAATGAAAGTGGGATCATTACTACCAGTCTCATAGATATGAAAAGAAATAGGATACCTGGGTGGCTCAGTTGGTTAAGCATCCAACTCTTAATTTCAGCTCAGATCATGATCTCAGGGTCCTGGGATCAAGCCCCACATTGGGTTCCATGCTCAGCTAGGAGTCTGCTTGAGGATTCTCTCCCTCTGTCCCTTTCTCTACTCTCTCCCTTAAATAAATAAATAAATAAATAAATAAATAAATAAATAAATAAATAAATAAATAAATATTTAAAAAAAGAAATGAAAGAACTATGAGAAAATATTATGAACAATTGCATACCAACAAATTAGAAAATCTAGATGAAGTGGACACGTTCTTAGAAAGACATGGATTATCAATACTGATATTCAAGTTAAGAATAAACTTCACACAGAACAAATCCCAGACCCCAGACAGCTTTACTGACAAATTCTACCAAACATTTAAAGAAGATATAACAACATTTCACAAAATCTTTAAAAATAGAAGGGGAGGAAATACTTCCCAACTCATTATATTAAGCCAATATTAGGCCCTGATACTAAAACCAGATAAAGACATCATAAGACAAGAAAACAACAAGCCAATATCGTCTGTAAATATTGGTAAAAAGTATCTTGAGCAAAATACTAAGAAGACATATCCAGCAAAATATAAAGAGAATTATACACCATGACCAAGTAGGGTTTATTTCAGGAATATAAGGTTGGTTGACTATATGAAAAATCAGCCAATGGCATATGTCAGATTAATAGAATTAACGACAAAACCACACGATCATTTCAATAGATGCAGAAAAAGAATTTGGGAAAAAAATCCAACTGTTTTTCTGATAAAAATAATCAATAAACTAGAACTAGAAAGGAACAACTTCAACTTGATAAAGACCATCTATGAAAAATCTGCAGCTAATGATGCTTAATGGTGAAGGACTGAAAGCTTTCTTAAGATCAGGAACAAGACAAGGATGTCCACTTTTGCCACTTTTATTTAACATTATACTAGCATTTTTAACCTGGGCAATTAGGCAAGAAAAATAAATAAAACATATCCATTTTGAAAAGAAAGAAGTAAAACTGACATCCTGGTATCTCTTTACAGATGATATAACCTTATATACAGAAAATCCAAAGGAATAAAAAAAGACTGCTAAAGCTTATAAATTATTTCAACAAGGTAACAGATTATAATATTAATACTAAAAAATCAGGGTTTTTTCTACATACTAGCAACAAAGAATCCAAAACAAGAATCCAGGCTGATAGAAGAATTCTATCCGGGACATTGCTGACAGTGCTGCAGAGAAAACAAAGGAGACAGAGTAACTCTCAATGACTCCTTGAACTTCTGCTCATAACTAGCTCACATCATTTTGATTCACAATCTACTTGCTAAAACAAGTCATATGGCCAAGCATAATATCAATGAGTTCAAGTGTGTAATCCTCCCTGAGGAGGGGCAGTGAATATTCTGAGCAGTTATAGAACAGACCAAAGGCAATATTTCAGATAGGCTGATGTCATTGTAATAAGGGATCTAGCCATAACAGAAGGGTATATTGGGACAATCCTCTTTGCCCTCTCTTCCCTGCAAGTTTATGAGGCATCGAAATTAAGAACAAATGCGCTGTTTGAAATATAAATGATGACTGCTATTTGGCAACACCAATGTAAAAGAGTTGGTAGGTGACCAGCACCTGGATAGCTCGTCCTCCTAAACAGCTTTTGTTCTCAGTACTCAGCTTGTTCCATACAGAGGTCAGCCCATAGCTTTCTGTCCCTGGGCAGTCTGAGCAACACTGAATGCATGCTGCCCATTGGCTACTAATGTCATCCATACTAGTACAAGAGCTCTTCACTCCTTAACTGTTCAAGTGGTGATGACATCTACTTATGTATCTATCAAATGGACAAAAATTTAAATGTTTGCTAAGACCCACTATGGGTAAGAGTGTGAGGAAACAGGGACTCTCATTCACTGGTGTGGATGTGTAAACCTGTGCAGCTTCTTTGGAAATACTTGCCAAAGTAAAGAAAAAATGCTTTCCCGTTGGCTCAGTAAATGTATCTTAAGTCGTGTGCATTAATTTGTGTGCAAAGACATATTTTGATCAGTTTTCTCTTTGCTGCATGGTTTGCAACAGCCCCGTGCTGTAAATAATCAAAATGTTTATCAATAACAGACTAAGTAAATGAATTATGGCATATCTGTTGAATAGAATACCATGCAACTATTTAAAACACTAAAAATTATCAGTGTAAGCTGGTAGGGAAAGATGTCCAATACATGTTGCTAGGTGTTAAAAGCAAGTTAGAAAGAGATTCTTTTAGACGAGGGTTTCTCCACTTCAGTGCTATTGAATTTTGGGCCCACTGATTCTTTATTGTGGGGGCCGTCCTGTACATTGTAGGATATTTAGCAGCATCTCTGGCCTCTACCCACTAGATGTCTGTAGCAGTCTCTTTTAGAGACGATAAAAAGATGTCTCTAGACATTGCCCCATGTGCCCCTGGGGACAGGGGGTGTGTGATGCATGAAACCTATATTCCATGGGTGTTTATGTGTGCGTGGATCATTTCAGGAATAACCATGTGAATCACTCACTGGTGATAACTCTCTCTGTAGAGTGGGACTGGGCTTGTAGGTAGAGAAAGACCTAGACTTCGCTGTAAATACTTTGTATTGTTTGAGGTTTACTGTGTATGTACTATTGTTAAAATCAGATTAAAAGTAAGCTACATAATGATATCTCCGTGACTGCTGAAGGTAGAAAAAGCATTTTTTAAAGATGTCATTTTGACCCAAAGAACGGAGTACCTTTCTTTCCTCTACATTTGGAATGTACACAGGACAAAGGGTTATGGAACAGTACGTTTTGGGAGATAGAAGCTGAGTTAAATAACACACACACACACACACACACACACACACACACACACACACACACACAATTTCTGCATAAAACTTCCAGTGACCTTTTCTGAATGAAAGGTAAATGGGGCTTCTACCATGAGGATAAAGAGCTTTTTCTTTGGAATCAGACAAACCTGAATCCAAATTCAGTTCTGCCACATGGTTCTTATGTGACTTTGGGAAAATAAATTAACTTCTGAGTCTCAGTTTTGTCAGTTTTTTCTATATGAAGGAAAAAAAATCGCCACTGTAGACATCTGACACATTACCCTTCCTGACTCTGCAAAGCCTACAGAATTGGGACAGATGATGTCTCTCAGGTCTCATATTATTTAGGGACAGAACTCAAACTGGTTTAGGGCAAGGGAGTAATTTAATGACCCACAATTGGACCCCAGACACTCAAATAACGTCATGAGGACTTGGTCTCTTTCCGTATCTTTGCTGCACTTTACTCTTCATTGGTTGTGTTCTCAGACAGGCTCTATTCACATCGCAGCAGGATGACCATACACACTGAGAAACTCTAGCACAAGTGGGAATGCCTGCTATCAAAGGGTCCAAGCAAATTTCTGGACTGTGTTATTAATCCTTCTTGAGCCCTGCACCCATTTCAGAAATAATCACCATGTCCAGGAAGATGCAATGCTTTACTCGGCTAGCCCCTATTCATTTGCCCATCCCTGAGAGTAAAGTGGGGTCAGTGCCTCTAAACCACATGGAGGATTTTCGAGATGGGTCTGTTATCTATGGCATTCACCATTATAGATAATGTGTTCTATTGATTTCTTTTATTTTCTTTTATTAACTTTCTCCTCTTCCAGACTCTGTACAGAACAAGGGCTTGGACTCTCTGTTTCTATAAGCCCAAGGTCTAGGACAGTGCCTGAAACATATGGGTGATTAATAACTCTTCTTACAGCACAACGATTAGAGGAGTCACTTGCATTCTAATGATTTTGTCTGGGGTCTGTGCCACAGCTCAAAAATATTTGTTGAATAAACTGACAGTTCTTCCGGGGATAGATATCATATCTGATTCACTGTTTGTATTCTCAGCAAAGTACACATTAAGTGACCAACTACTACTTGTTAAATAAGCAATTAGTTGAATGAATGAAATAAAAGTTCTACCACAGCAGGAATCCCATCTCCTTTATCTCTCAAATCCCAGTGGCAGATCCAGTGAGCTCTACCCTATGGGGACTCAAGCACCTTCAGCCACACCCTCCCTTCCTCCTATGTGGACAGCTGTTTCTCACCTATTCCCCAGAAGATGTTCAGAGGTTGGGGCCATGGGGAGAAAGTAGTAGGTTTGAATATGAAGAAGAGGTAAGAAGGAGACAAATGAGGAGTTCATTCCAAGTTCACGTCTATCTTATTTTGGAAGGAAGTGGGAAAGGAGAACAAAGTTTTCATGAATAATGCTGCTTATTAAAATGCCTGCTCTCCGATGGTGATTAAGATGGATGCAACATCACACTGACTTTCAGAGAGAGTGGGAGTACAGCTGACAATTTTCCCATCAGAGTTTTTCACGAAGAAGGAGCAACTCTTAGGTCCCCTCCCTTCCCTCCTCCTGCTATAGCCTGCCTTCCCTGCAGAGCTTCTGGCTGCTTCAAGGCACTGGGGGAGGAATTCATCAGGGGCTGACAAGTGGCAAATGACATTAGCTTCCAACTGTATTAAAGAATGTGAACACAGCAGGATGGTGCCTTATTCCCCTCTCCATGTTCCCAGCTCCTGTGCCTATAATAGTGCCTGGGTCCTGGTAGGCATATAATACTTTGAATCATTCTATCATGGGTACCATTTCCTTTTCTTCTGTAATCAGTGCCTTTCTTCCCTTTGGGAGAACCACGCCCTTACTTCAAACCATGTGGTTCTGACAATTAAAGGAGCTAGTTTTGTAAAGTTCTCAAAATACTCCCTGGCTCAATTAATATTAGCTATCATTATACCTAAATTACATTATATTATAATTCATGAAACATCCATGAAACAGGATACCATAAATAAAGGAACTCTCCAAATGTATGAAAGAGCTCTTTTAAAATAAAACCTCATAACCAATCCTTTTAAAGAACTAAATAAGCATAAGAGTTGGAAAATAAAACACGAGGACATCTTAGAGGAAGTAGAACCAAAAGACAAAGACAAAAATGCACGCAGACACACGCGTACATATTTTTAATTTGATCATCAATCCAAGAGATCTAATATTTCACTAAAAAGAGTTCTCGAAAAAATAGAACAGGGATTACAAAGGAAGGGAAATTATCAAAGAAAAAATACAAGAAAATTTTCCAGGCTTGGAAAATACTCTCTTCCTAACCCAGTGCCAAGAACAAACAACAACCAATACTGGGGGGGAAAGCCAAACTACAGTATTAAGTTTTAAAACAATAGCAGTAAAGAAAAAAAAAATTAAACTGCTTGAAAAGAGAAAAAAAAAGCAGATAATGTAGAAAGCATTAGAAAACAGTGTAGTATTACATTTCCTAACACAGGCAATAGAGCAATGATCTCAAAATTTTGATTAATAATAATTTTAAGATAGGAATTCTATATCGATTCAACCTCTAGATCAAGTATAAGGAAGAACCTCTTTTTTCTCCCAAATTCTCAAGTCCTCAGAAAGTCACTGAACAATGTGTTCCACCAAAAAGAAGTAAACAAAGACAGAAAAAATAAGATGCCAAAGGAAAGGATCCAGCAGAGAACAGAGGCAAATGCAATTTCAAGAATTGTTTTGAAGGGACTGATGACTGCTAGGTCCCCAGATGACATCTGGGAGTCAAGCCTATAGAGCAACTAAACAAATTGGACAAGGAAAATAGAAGGATTTGAGAGATATGAATTGAGTTATCTCCAGGAAAACAATGGAACCAACAGAATAACTGAATCATTTGACTATGAAAAAAAGTGTTAAAAGGATTTCTAGAATTGTGTGGAGATTGTGAAGTAATTTATACATAGAAAATGAAGCAAATGAAAAAAAACCAGGCAATTATCAACTTAAAGAAAACATAAAGTGACATAATGAGAAAAGATAATCAAAGTACACTGCTTGACCCAGCAGTGAACTTGTATGTACTAACTGGGTTATGACCTACCAGTAAGTAAGTAGTTACATTGTAAACACTAAATGTTTAATTATATTTGAGATGACTACTGGAAGGGTTGGGAAAGGAACAAGACAATTGGAAAAAAACTAACAAGATCGCAATAGGAAGTCCTTAGCTATCAATAGTTATCTTAAATGTATATGGATTAAATATTCCAATCAAAAGACATAAAATGCCTGAATGGATAAAAAATTCAGACCCAACTATATCTGCATAAAAGAGACCCACTTCAGATTTAAGGACACACATAGCCCGAAAGTCAAGGGATGGAAAAAAGATATTCCATGCAAATAGTATCCAAAAGAGTGGAGGGGTGGCCATTCTTGTATCACACAAAATAGGCTTTAAGTCAAAAACTGTCACAAAAGTCAAAGAAAGTCATTACATATGATAAAGGGAAAATTCACCAAGAGGATATAACAATTTTCAATATATATGCCCCCAACATAAGAGCACCTAAGTATATTTAGTAAATACTGAATATGTGAAACAAATTTCTGAACGCAAATACAAAAATTCAGTAATAGGAGGGGACTTCAATACCCCTTTTCAACAATGTGTAGATCATCTAGACAATCAATAAGGAAATATTGGACTTAAACTATACTTTAGAGTAAACAGACCCAACAGGCATACATACAACATTCCATTCAACAGCAGCAGAATACACATTCTTCTCAAGCACACATGGAACATTCCCCTTGATAGATCATATAAATAACATTTAACAAAATAAGTCTTAACATAGGTAAGAAGATTGAAATCATAACTGGGGTGCCTGGGTGGCTCAGTGGTTAAGCATCCCCTTTAGCTCAGGCATGATCTCAGGGTCCTGGGATTGAGCCCCATGTCAGGTTCCCTGCTCAGGGGGAATCTGCTTCTCCCTCTGCTCCTCCCCACCACTGTGGTCTCTCTCTCAAATAAATAAATAAACAAATAAAATCTTTTTTTAAAAAAAGAAATGGTAACAAGTATCCGTTCCAATAACCATAGTATGAAACTAGAAATCAATAACAGGAGGAAAACTGGAAAATTTGCAAATATGTAGGTATCAAACAGTACAGTTCTGAATAATCAATGGGTCAAAGAAGAAACCAAAAGGGAAAAAGGATATGCTGAGAAAAACAAAAACAGAAACACCACACACCAGAACTTATGACAGACAGCCAAGACAGTTCTAAGAGGGAAATTTATAGCAATGAATTCCTGCATTAAGAAAAACCTCAAACAATCTAACTTTACAACTCAAGGAAATAGAAAAAGAAGGACAAACTAGGTAAGGCTAGCATAAGGAAATAATAAATACCAGAGCAAAAATAAATGAAATAGAAAATTTAAAAAAATCAATGAAACTAAGGGTTGTTTCTTTTTGTAAAGATAAACAAAATTAACAAACATTTAACTAGGATAAGAAAAAAGGGAAAAGACTCAAATAAAATAAAAAATGAAAGATATTAAAACAGATATCACAGAAATACCACAGATCACAAGAGACTACTATGAACAATTATATATTGAAAAATTAGACAACATAAAAGAAATAGATAAATCCCTAGAAACATATGACTTACCAACTCTTAATCAGAAATAGAGAATTAAACAGATCAATTACTAATAAGGAGCTTGAACTGGTAATCAAAAACCTTCCAACAAAGAAAAGGACCAAATGGCTTTATGGGTAAATTCCATGAGACATTTAAAGGAAAATTAACATCAGCCCTTCTCAAGCTCTTCCAAAAAACTGAAGAGAAGGGAAAGTGCCCAAACTCTTTTTATGAGGTCAATATTATCCTGATATGAAAGCCAGATAAGGATCTATAAGAAAAGAAAATTACAGGCCAATATCCCTGATAAATGTAGATTCAAAATTCCTCAACAAAATACTAGCAAGCCAAATTTAACAGCACATTAAAAGAATCATATATCATGATCAAGTGGGATTTAGCACTGGGATGCACAAACAGCTCAACATATGCAAATTAATAAATGTGATACACTGCTTTGAGAGAATGAAGGATAAAAATCATATGATCACCTCAGTAGATACAGAAAAAGTATTTGACAGAATTCAACATCTGTTAATGATTGTATTGCATAGAGCACTGGGTGTGGTGCATAAACAATGAATCTTGGATCACTGAAAAAAAAAATAAAATAAATAAATAAAAGGAGAGACTCCCTCCTCCCCGAAAAAAAAGGAAAAAGAAAAAAGTAAGAAAAGCAAACTCTCAATGATTAGGTATAGAAGGAATATACCTCAACAAAATAAAGGCCATATGTGACAAGCCAACACCTAATCCTACTTAATGATTAAAAAACTAAAAGCTTTTCCTCTAAGATCAGGAACAAGACAAAGATACCACTCTCACTACTTCTATTCGACATAGCACCAGAAGTCCTAGCCAGACTAATTAGGGAACAGAAAGAAATAAATGGCATCCAAATAGGTAAGGAAGTAGGAAAATTGTCTGTTTGCAGATGACATGATCTTACATGTAGAAAAACCTGAAGATACCACCAGAAAACTGTTAGAACTTATAAAGGAATTCATTAAAATTTCAGGATACAAAATCAACATACAAAGATCAGTTACATTGCTATACACGGACAGTAAATTATCTGAAAAATAAATTATGAAATCAATCCCATTTATAACGGCATGAAAATGAGTAAAATACATTTATCCAATTTATGAATACATTTATCCAATGAAGTGAAAGACCTGATACTGAAACTATAAACATTGATGAAAGAAACTGAAGATGACACAAATAAATGAAAAGATAGCCTATGTTCATGGATTGGGATATTTAAAATATGTTCATACTACACCAAAAGAGCTACAAATTCAAAGCATAGCTTATCAAAATTCCAGTGGAACTTTTCTTAGAAATAGTAAAAGCAACTCTAAAACTCATAGGGAACCACAAAAGACCCCAACTATCCAAAGAAATCTTAAGGATCGACACAGTGGAGGTATCACACTACCTGAGTTCATATTACTTGATAGAACGAGAGTAATCAAAACAGTATAGTACTGGCTTTAAAATAGACATATAGACCAATGGAACAGAGAGTCCAGAAATAAATCCATGCACTTATAGTGAACTGACTTGATAAAGGTGCCAAGAACACACAATAGGAAAGGAACAGTGTTATCTATAAATGGTGTTAGGAAAATTGGATATCCACATGCAGAAGAATGTAACTGGACCCTTATTTTAAACGATGTGTAAAAATCAACTGAAAATGGATTAAAGATTTAAATGGAACATCTGAAATGGTGAAACTACTAGAAGAAAACAATAGGACATTCAGGAAAAGGCAAAACTATGAAAATAATAGAAAGATCAGTGGTTAGCAGGTGTGTGGAGGAAAAGGGGAGATGAATAGCCAGAGTACAGAGGATTTGTAGGAAAGTAGAAATACTCTGTATAATACTATGACACTAGATACAGGTATCCAAACCCACAGAATCTACAATACCACAATGAACTGTAATGTAAACTATGGGCTTTGGATGATAGTAATTTGTCAATGTTGGTTCATCATTTACAACACATATCACTCTAGAGGTGATACTGATAATGGGGAAGG
Source organism: Ailurus styani (assembly GCA_002007465.1). Lineage (NCBI taxonomy): Eukaryota > Metazoa > Chordata > Mammalia > Carnivora > Ailuridae > Ailurus > Ailurus styani. The sequence goes on along the minus strand of LNAC01000023.1, from coordinate 2,219,186 downwards.
CTATGCATGTGTTGGGACAGAGGGTGTATGAGAAAATCTGCACCTTCTCAATTCTGTTGTGAACCTAAAATTGCTCAAAAAAATAGTCTTTAAAAAGGTACATAGAGCTAAATACATACACATGAATGAGTACAAGTAAAAGGCAAATATGAACAAGATCAGTGGATTTTATCAATGTCAGTATACTGATTGTGATCTTTCACTAAAATTTTATAAGATATTATCATAATTGGTGGGGAAACTGAGTAAGCAGTACACAGGATCTCTCTGCCTTATTTTCTATAACAGTTAACAATTTAGAGGTTAACATTTCATTCACTACTTTTTGAAGTCATGGACTCCCCTATACTTACTCTTGGAGGTTACTACTCATTACTCATTACTACATAAAGCAGCAGAAGAAAACAGTCCTTTCAATTCAGACTTGCCTAGGTTTCAAATTCCAATTTCATCACCAAGCAGCTTTGGAGGAGGAACTTACCCTCTTTCTGCCTCAGCTTCCTCTTCATTAATGGGGTGTAATAATATTAGCTACCTTGTTCTGAGAATTTTATAAGTTAATTAGGGTCAGTCTGTTATAAAAGTGTCTCGCACATAGTAAATGCTCTGTGTTATTTGTATTACACATGTATCTTCGAAAGTCATATAGCATAATTTTCTTTGATGTTGATTTCTGTGTTTTCTATAAGTGGTATCATGCTCTCTGTATTAGTCTGTTATTTGCCTTTTTCTTCCCACAAAAATATGCCTTAGGTTCCTTTCTACATCACTAAATATCAAACTATCTCCTTTATCATTGTTGCATAGTATTCCATGGTTAGCTCTACTTCAATTTACCTACCATTTCCCTATTGATGGGAATTGAAGTTATTTCTAAATTTTTGCTATTTAAATTCATGTACGTGTACATGTGTCTCTAAGCTATTTTTGAGAAATCGAATAGTCGGTTCACAACATGGCTTTAAAACTTTCAGATGACACGTTCAGATTGAGTGCTATTTATATAAATTTCAGGACCCCCCCAGTGATGGTTTGAAAAATCTCCTTGCCACTTTTAAAAAATCACTTGATCGAGGTATGATTTACATATTATAAAACTGATCTATCTCTGTGAATGCACACAGATTTGTAAAGAGCACTAGGATTCACTTTGTTGTAGACTGAACTGTAGTCACTAAAGGAGGTAAGTTGAAGTTCTATCCTCCAGGACCTGAGAATGTGACCTTATTTGGAAACAGCATCCTTATAGATGTAATTAGTTAAGTTTAAGATGAGGTCCTGGGGGAAACAGGGTGATCCCTAGTCCAGAATGAATGGTGTCTTTACGAGAAAATGAAATTTGGACATGGAGACAGAATGCCACGTGACAAAGGAATGGAATGCCTTTGCATTCCATTTGCATTCACAATGCAAGAAAAGAATGCCATGCTGCCACAAGTCAAGGAATGCCTGGGGCTGCCAGAAACTGGAAGAGGCAAGGAAGGAATCCTTCCCTAGAGCCTTCGGAGGAAGCATGGCCCTGCCAACACCTCGAGTTTAGATGTCTAGCCTCCAGAACTGTTAGAGAATGCTTGTTGTTTTAAGCCTGCTTATGGTACTTTGTTATAGCAGCCCTAGGAAACTAATACAATGACCCCAGGAAAGCCCTGGGCCCCATGTTGGAATGCAGAAGACCCAAATCTTTCAGCTGATGCCTGGAAAGGTATTATCCCTCATGACTCATTTTTCCTCCTGAAAATGACTCAACAGGAGACTCTTAGGTGGTTAAGTTTGATAACAAAGTTATGTCTACCCTTGGTCTCAGTAGTTCTTAATCATTAATTCTAATTCAATTTTGAAAATCTGGTGAAAATATTCTTCAGGAAATATTATTTATGTATATGTGTGTGTATATATATATAAAATATTTCTTGAAGAATATATATATATCTCCACACTCAGAATGTGGCAATTTTAGACTCTCCAGAGCCCACAGGTAAACCCCAGTTTAAGAATCCTTGGTCTTTCTGTCTGTCCATTGTCTGTTTGAGTATCTGTGGTGATGGGGGAGTCAATATTGCTGAGGCAGCCCATTCTGCCCTGGGAAACTCCATGCTTTGCAAAGCAATTCTTTTTAGTTGAAATCTGGGTCCTGGTGGCTTTCCCTTCCTGGCCCTGGAAGAGTCTTTGTGAATGGCAATATGGAGCAGGGGAATGAGGAGTGTTCAGTCCTAGGGGTCAAATAGGAGCCTTCAGAAACATGAAAGGGAATGACTGACAACCCCCTAAAAAACTCATAGGATGGGGAGGCAGTAGGACAGCCTAGAATTTGGAAAATCTTGTATTTGAACATCCTGGTTCTATCATGTGCAAACTCTCTGGCCTTCAGGAATAGCCTTTCTGAGCCTAAGTCTTATTTGTCCATAAATAGGAAAACTTGGCCCATAGTAGCTATTCCATCAAGAATGAATTTAGATTGAAGAGAAAAACCCTTATGAACAAAAGATAGGACCTAATCCAAAGGAGATGGAAAAGGAGAAAAGAAAATTTTTATATCTAACTGCATCCTATCTCCAAATGAGATTATCAAGTCTTTAATACATAGACCTCTTTAAAAAATTAATACAATATTTTTTAGAGCAGTTTTAGACTCACAGCAAAATTTAAAGAATGTCATATATTTGGAATCCTATAGGACATAGCTTTTTCAGATTGGCTTCTTTAATTTAGTCCTATGCATTTAAGGTTCCTCCATGTCTTTCCATGGCTTAGTAGCTCATTTCTTTGTAACGCTGACTAATACTCCACTGTCTGGATGTACCACAGTTCACTTATCTGTTCACCTACTGAAGGACATAGACCATTTACTGAATTAAATTGTCTCCATCTTACAGCTGAGTGACTACAGCATAGAATGAGCAGATGGCAGCTTTCCAACATCACTTGGAAGGGAAACAGGTCCTCCCAGTGATGCAGAGTCCCACCAACGTACCACAAAGGACAGGTCCTAGGTCTCTAACATCACAACACCGACTGCATTAAGAAATTAAAGAAGCAAAACTAATTTGCTGGGGACGCTGGGATTGGCGTGCAAACCACAATGCAGTATCTCCTCCAGCTGTAACTACAGACGAGTCCCATCCATCCCAAAGGGCTGACCTGCCTCCCTAGGTGGGTGCTTTTGGAAGATCAAATATCCCATATTTTTGAAAAAAATATCAGAGTTCTCTGCTTTGTTTGCTGAAGGCTGAATTAAAGAGAACTTAAATAGTACTTTTTTACTTTTTGGTTTTTTTTTCTGGACTGAGCCTAGAATAAGGGGAATTTTTTTCCTTCTCTCTCGCTTTTCAAAAGACACCAGGTAAACCAGAAGCAAAGCATGCATTGTCTAAAACCAGTGAATCATAACATAAGAATATTCTCCAAACTACACCTGAACCGGACCTACATTTCACAGAGTTGGGAGTCTCTCATCTAAATTATGCCCCAGACAGAAGTTCTCTTACTCAATTTAGAGATGCAATATGAAGTGTGTTTACTGGGTTTCTCTCCCTCAGCTCCGTTGTGGTGGTAGTGGTATTTATGGTTCCATTCCATCTCTGGTTCTCTGCATCTTGGTGGCTGTCTCCCTCCATCTCTTTGTGTCTCCATGTTTTGTGTCCACTTGTTTGTTTCTATCTCTCTGTTTTTCTCTGGCAGTGATCCTTCTCCCTCTCCCACTGCCTCCTTCTGAAATGCTTGCAATACGGAGTCAAGTTTTAGGAGCACAGACTCTGGGGCAGGCAGCCTGGGCTTGAAATCACCTTGTCTCTGGGTGACATCTCCTTATCTGCCAAATATGCTTAGAAGGGTACCTAGCATGTAACATACATGTTGGAGTCACTTGCTGTTATCATTGCCCACATCTGTGCAGCCACTGCTGCACAGTGGTTTCTGGGACCAGCAATCACAGTGACACAGCAGATTGCAGAGAGAGGTCGTCGCAGGTGAGGGAAACAGGGACAGAGGCCTCGCCTCGTTCTCTTAGCTGTATAGTTTCTCCTCGTATCTTCTTACATTGCAAGAGGCAATGTGAGACATCTCAGAAGACTGCGGGGTGTGCACCGTGACCATGACAAGCTGTGAGAGCAAGCATTTGGAGGAAAGAAGGGGAAAGAGAGAGACAACATGAGATAAAACGTAAGGGAGGACAAAGATGATGGGAAGAAGACAGAGAGAGAGATAGTGAGACAGAGGGAAGAAAGGGGAGAACGGGAGAGAGGGAGAGGAGGACAGAGATTGTCTGAGGTTCACTGAAGCCACCTACAGTGTTCTCTGAGGAACACTGATCGAGGAAGCCTGATCAACCTGCATCCTTGGAAAAAAGACGCTATGGCACGCACTGTTGCTCCTTATAATAGATCACACTAAATGCAAGCTTATTATCCATTCAATTCAGTTTAGTATAATTCTCTGTGCTGCGACAGTTCTTAGTTTCTGGCTGAGGTGCCGCCTTTGTAAGCAAAAGTAAAGCTCCATCCAGCAAAGATGTGGCTCCTTAGCAACTGAAGGGAGTTAGGCTCAAGAAAAGAAAAGAGAGCACATGGCATGGTAGAGTTAAAGTAGAGAGATACTGAAGCATTTAATTCAGAAGCAACAAACAAAAAGCAGCCCCCAACAAACCCATGCCACGCCATCTGCGATCAATATGCATCATTACAGCTACGCAGATGGCTGGGTTCTGAAGGAGTTCCGAGCCAGTGGTTCTCAACCTTAGCTGCACACTGTAATCACCTGAGAGCTTTAAAAAGCAAGAATCTCACTGCCCACATGGCACCCCAGACCCATTAAAAGGTGGGATGCAGGCTTCAGTACTTTGAGAGCTTGCCAGGTGACGACCTCTGATCTGCGATAATCCAGTGAGCCAAGCCGCAATGTTTCAGAGCTCTGTAAACTGATGGCAGGTAAGGTGGCTCAGGGAATGAGTGCACATGTTGGGTATTTAAGGTAACAACTCAGGGACTGTCAGAGGACTATGAAAAGTCCATCTGTTTTGAATAAATGATGCCGCTTAATCAAATGATCATTCTTCAAAAGTTCTTATCCCCTGACATTTGGTTTGCCCCAAGTGTGTGATGGTCCTGGTTTTCTGGTGTCTGTTTAAGGCCAAATGCTGCCTGTGACTGGGGGTCGGGGGAGAGGAGCCGTGTGCTGCTAAAGGGATGGGTGCAGCTTTGCTACCTGCTAGGCTCCTAGGAGGGGTTAGTCTCCTTAGCCTGCACCTCTGGCTCAAGCACCCACAATACACCTGTTATGGGTTGAGTTGTGTCCCTCTCCAATTCACATGTTGGAGTCCTAACCCCCAGGGCTTTAGAATGTGACCTTATCTGGGGATAGAGTCATTGCAGATATAAATGGTTAAGATGAGGTCCCACTGGAGTAGGGTGAGTTCCTAATCTCATGTGAGTTCTGTCTTATAAAAAGTGGAAATTCAGACATGGAGACATGCAGACAGGGACAAGGCCATGTGAAGCTGAAGGCAGAGATCGGGTCATGTCCTACAAACCAAGGAACAGAGATTGCCTACAAATTGCCAGCAGTCAGGAGAAAGGCATGAAACGGATTCTCCTTCCCAGCTTCAGAAGGAACCAGCCCTACCAACACCTGGGTCTCAGTTTTCTAGCCTCCAGAACTGTGAGACAGTCATTTTCCACTGTGTGCATCACTCTGTTGGTGGTTCATCACTGCAGCAGCCCTTAGCAAAGAAGCACAGAACCCCAGCCTGGGAGAACCAATTCTGCCCACGGACTGGAACTGGTGGAGGGTTTCAGGGATGTGAGAGGATAGGCCCTGAACTGATCAGCTGCTCCCGTTATAAACCTGACTCCAAACCAATCTCCATAATGGTTGCTCCCAACCCCTTCCTGCTCACGGCATCCACTGTTGGGGGATTGAAATGCCCCAAGTGGGACTGGTTTCTTGAGCATGTGACCCATGGACCCCTCCCTTAGGAGGATCCCATGCTAGTCTCTGGTATCACGATCTGGAAGTTCTTAGTAATTTTTGAACAAGGGCCCAGCCTTTTCATTTTGCATTGGTCTGTGCAAATTGTGTAGTTGGTCCTGTCCCCAAAGGTCCCACCCACTTTCCCTCCTTCAGTCAGAGTTCACCTAATTCATCACAGGAATTTCTCATAGTCTCTGGTCCCCTGTCACCCCCTTTTTGTTTCTCAATGACGCCACAGACTTTTCCATTTAACGGAATTGTTCAGATCATTTGTAGGGATTTGGGGCAGAAGAGGATGGTGGAAGGGTACTGTGTTGGCCAGTCAAATAAAATATTCTGATGTGAATAAGACTCTCTTGCCTCTTAAGCTCTTAGTCCTTTTCTGATCATGGCTGATGTAAGGATCAGGAGTTTATGAAAGACTGTGGAATCTCTGGGAACAGAGAGTCTGCCTTTGGGGCTCAGGTGACCAAGTGTGACTGAGAAACATGGACGGGTGCCATACCTCCAGGACACTTGTGGGTGGCTGCCTGTGTCTAGTTTGTGTTAACATAGAGTTTTGCTGATCTGGTCACTTTATTTGTAGCTCTCCCTGAAACTCCAGCATACATTTCTGTTATCCTTGGATGCTGTGACAAGTTGTGTTATTGTTCCCACTACATTTCTTGCTCCGTGAATTAGAAAGTGTACATTCATACTCTTTCCCTGGGCATCTGCAATGCATCCCACTGTGGGCTCAGTGACCTTCCCTGCCTCACTGATGTTGGGGTGGCCTTGTGACTTGCCTTGGCCAATGGAACTTGAATGGAACTGTCAACGTGCCAGTTCCCAGCTGAGATCTTAAGAAACATGACGTGTTCCTTCTCGCCTTCTTGCAAACCTGCCATCTGCCATGAGAAAAATCTGCCCCATGTAGCCACTGATCCAAAGAGAATGAGGAGACAGGTGGAATAAACCCAACACCCAGCCTAGATCCAAACCTAGCTGATCCCCACCAAGCCCACTAACATCACAGCCTTTACAGAGACTTGTAAGCAAAACTTCAACGCTTGTTTTTATAGCCCAGTGAGTTTGGGAGGTCTTTGTTATGCAGAATTACTACAGCGAAAGCTGACAGATACAAAAATAACGTAATTTCTTTAACTGGGTTTGCATGGCCCTGCCTGGCTTGGTCTTAACTCCCTGCCCCCTCTCCTTCTCCCTCTACTTCATGCTCCATTCTTTCACTCTGCAATGGTGCCATGTTTTTGCTGGGCTTTGAGCCAATAACACATTCCCTCCCCGCATTCCCCAGCCCACTGCCCTTTCACCTTGCCGGCTCCTGCTCATTCTTTCACTCTTCGGCTACAGGACCACCTGGATCTTCCTCTCGGCTCATAAGGACCTGCTGATGCCTCCTGCTGTGTGTTCCTGTCGCCCCGTGTTGCACCTTGTGCTCTCCCATCACAGCCCTTGAAACAGTGTATTGTCATCACTAGCCTGGTGAGAAGATGTACTGAGATGTTTATTTGTGTTTCCTTTCCAGTGCTGCGGGAGGATCAGACAGAATAAATGAGAGATAGCCATGGTTTGCCTTCCAGGCTCCCCGCCACATCCCCTGCCACCAGCACACACTAATCCTGAGTCTACAGGGCCCTCTGCTTCCATGTCATTCTAAAGCAAAATCGGAATCTGTTGTTGTTGTTTGTTGTTGTTGTTGTTTTCCTCCCTGCCTCTTGTGAAACCCTAAGCCATTTCTGGTGTCATCCCAGAAGGGAAACGGTGAGAGAGAAGCATAGCGTTGGGGTCTGGCTGTGAGGGGAGAGATCTTCCCAGAGCAAGGCTGAACAACAGAGGCTGTGCTCAGCACAAGGACTTGGAGTTCTGGTACCCTGAAGAGGGGTTGAACCCACTGTCTGGGCTCCTGCTCAGCAAGCATGCCTGTTTCTTAGGCGTCATGGAAACAGCAGCAGGAGCTGTGAAGGCTTGCACGATAGGACACTCAAAGGAAACGAGGGGAGAGCAGAGGAAGGTTGGAGACACCCGTGTATTCATTTTCTGTTGCTGCGCGACAGATCGCCACTGAGTGAGGGACTTAGAACAACACAAATTTCTCACCTCACTACTTCACAGAACAACACAAATTGCTCCTCACGAGTCAGGAGTCTGGGTAAGGCATGACTCATTTCTCTGTTCAGAGTCTCACAAGGCTGAAATCAAGGTCCTTTGCAAAGTTCCACATTAAGGGAGAAAGTCATAATAATCTGGAGACAGAATCACCTGCCAACCAGACATGATAGGGGCTGGAAACAAGACTTAGCTTGATTTAAAAAAAAGAAATACACATATCTTTGCTATGTCTTGCATCCTCATACTTTGGGGTTTTTAAAAAGACTTATTTATTTATTTGAGGGACAGAAAGAGCAGAGGGAGAGAGAGAGAGACTCTCAAGCAGACTCCCCGCTGAGCATGGAGCCCACAGCGACATTGAGATCATGACCTGAGCTGAAATCAAGAGTCAGCCACCCAACTGACTGAGCCACTCAGGCGCCCCTATACTTTGGTTTAAATTTGTATCCACTCTGTCTGTCTTGGTACACCATAAGCTCTTGGAAGTCGGGAAGTTTTTGTCTTGCTTACTGTTACATCTCCTGAGCCTAACACAGTGCCTAGAACATACAGAGAGGGAAACGATAAATAGTTGTCAAATGAATGACTGACTGTTAGGTGCTCAATAAATGTTTATTGAATTCAACTGACTCAGTTCTCATAAACATCATTACGACTGTTTTAGAGAAGAAGAAACCAGATGTAGGAAGTTTAGGAAACATGTTCAGGGTCACATAAATAGTAACAGAAGAGCTAGAGCATTTTCATTATACTCAGAAAAAAAATATATTCCTTTCTTTTGGAACTTGGCCCTGAAATGTAACACTATGACACATCTTAAATTGCATGACTCATACATTTCATCTTCTATGATCAAGAGTGGGGGAAAATGTAATGAATTAGAAACCTTTATAGGATTTGCACAACTGAGTATTTACCCCAAAGATACAGACCTAGTAAAAAGAAGGGCCACATGCACCCCAAAATTCATAGCAGCAATGTCCACAATAGCCATACTGTGGAAGGAGCTGAGCTGTACTCAACAGATGAATGGATAAAGAAGATGTGGTTCATACATACAATGCAATATTATTCAGCCATCAGAAACGATGAATACCCACCATTTGCATCAACATGGTGGAACTGGAGGGGATTGCGTTAAGTGAAGTAAGTCAAACAGAGAAAGACAATTGTCATATGGTTTCACTCATATGTGGAACACAAACAATAGCACAGAGGACCATAGAGGAAGGAAGGGAAATCCAAAGCAGGAGAAATCAGAGAGGGAGATGAACCATGAGAAACTGTGGACACTGAGAAACAATCTGGGGGTTTCAGAGGGAAGGAGGGTGGGGGAAGGGGGTAACAGCATGATGGGTATTGAGGAGGGCATGTGCTGTGATGAGTACTGGGTGTTATACTTAACACTGAATGAATCACTGAACACTGCATCAAGGACTTATTATGTACTATAGAGTGGATAACTGAACATTAAAAAAAAAAAAGACAGGATTTTAAGTTGAGGCCCTAGATATTAATGTCTCAAAATCCCAAACTCTGCAGTACCTGGATTTTCCAAACAAGTGACTCCTCTCTTATTGGGCACACAAACTAACTCAACCCCGAGGACTCACACGATGACCTGGTTTGTCCCAGACAGACTTGACTCAACTGCTCTTTCAGGTTTTATGTTACCTAAATAGTGTGGTTGGTTAGTGAGGAGAGACTACAAAGTATAGGTTATATTTCTTATAAATCATGTAACTACTCCATTAATTCTTGCCTCAGGGCCTTTGTACATGCCGTGATGTGTGCTTAAAATGCTTTTCCACTTTTCCAGGGCTCCACACTTCTCATTCTTCAGTTTTTGGCTTACGTTAGTCCTCAAAGGGATTTTCCTGATACCCTGTCTGAGGGCGTACTTACGCCCCATTAATCCCTATCACTACATACCAAATACAGCACTTTTCATAATTCGCAATTATATATTAATTTTATATGCTTGTCCATCCCCCTCCACTAGATTACATGCTCATAAGGACAGCTACCAAAATGGTTTATTCACCAGTGTTAATGCAGCTCTCACACTGTGTCTGGACTATAACAGACACCAGCTAAGTATTTGTTAAACGGATGAATGGAGTTCACTAAGCCATTCAGCAAGCATCAGCTGAGCAGGAATTTTGTGCACCAGATGCTGGGAATATAAAGTTATATAAGATCTGAGTCCTTCTTTCAAGGCGTACACATTTAGTGCAGAAACATGCACAGATATATCCTAAATGGCCCAGACTCCATCTGGCTTAACCTCAGATGATGCCTAGTTAACACAAACACTTAAAATCCAATGGCTTTTTGTCTCCAGCAAAGAATTACATGACTTTACCCTCCCTCGAGATCTCCCTTGGTTATTTCTGAGTCCCCATGTTCTCATCCTCAACCTCCTGGTCAAGTTGCCAATCACTCCTGGCCCTATTACTTCTGGTTCCTTCCAAGGGTATACGGCTTTCTTGCATTGCATTGGAGCGTTCTATTTCTTCAGTGTTGCACAGCAAGCCAGCTAGGTGTGACCATGGTTTCCTAGCACAGAAATTAGGAGGATGCCTGTGTACATCTGAATCACCTGGGGATCTGATTAAAATTCAGGTTCTGGTTCAGTAGGTCTGGGATGGGCCATGAAATCCTGCATTTCAAGTAAGCCTCCAGGTGATGTGGACTTTGCTGGTCCATGGGTCATACCAGAGGAGTGAGGATGCAGAGGATATCTGCAGCAGGGACATATCCAGGGAGGATATTTGCTCAATGCATGTTTGCTGTTGCGATCCCATACCTGTAAGACCCCCAGCACAGAGGCTGTCATTTAGCCAAGGTATCAGGCATGGCTGGTAACCTGCCCAGCCGTGTTAGACTCACCTTTATATGCCACGAACTTGCAACTCTGAACACCTGATACTTTTTTAGCCCACGAGAGCAAGACTGGCTCTCATGTGAGGCAAGCCAGACATGCTGGAAAGTAAATGCTCCCTAGATCAATCTCAACAAACAACAGACAAAAAACTGGGAGATAAATGCTCCATCCCCGTGGCCTATCTAGTAGAATCATTCTCAGGCACCTGTTGATATGGGATCCCAGAGTTGTCCGGACAATGGTGTCTCCAATGATGCCCCACATTAGGCATTTTCTTGATAATGCCTCATTAATTGGTTTTCTTCCCTTACTCTGCTCACTTCCCTCTATTCTTCTCCCCAACTTGGTGTTTCCAACCACTACTTCCCAAGTGAACTCTTCCCACTCAAACAAATCCTTGCCTCTGGCTCTGCTTCTGGGGGAATCCAAACTGCAACCAAAGGCTCGTTTGCTTTGGGGGCTGCTAAAATTAAATACAAAATGGAGATGAAACCTGAGAATTCTCTAAGCACATAAAACCATTGAAGCCAAACTAAATCTGCCTTATTCCATGAACAGAACTGAAATGGAACTTAGGTGATTTCTTATAAATCCCTCTGATAATCCAAAGAAACTTAAGTCATCTTCCTCAAAATGGTATAAGATAATCAGGTTGTTTTTTTTTTTTACCGAAATCTCTTTGACATATAACACTGTGTAAGTTTAAGGTGGGTGGCATGTTGATTTGAGACATTTATAATACTGCAAAATGACTGCCATCACAGTGGTACCTCATACCTCTCACTATCATTTCTTTTTCTGTGGTGGGAACAATTAAGTGCTAGTCTCTTAGCAAGTTTCATGCTTATATTACAATATTATTGACAATATTACAATATTGTTACAATAATGGCTATGCTGTGCCATTAGATCTCCAGAACTTATTTATCCACTAGTTGCCAACTTTGGACCCTTAAAAATGTCTCTCCTATGATGGAGGGAATAGATAGTCCCTTTTAACCAATCCCCTGCCACCTGGAAACTCTTGCTGTAATAACCAGTCATTGTCAATGTTAAACAACTTCCTTATTTTCACTTTATAAGCCATCCTGTAATGTCACGCCCCTGAGCTTCACATCAATTTTAAATCTGAAAGCTCCCAGTTCACGAACTGTTTTTAAATGCACAGTAAACTCCTACTAAATACTTCTTATTGATTTAGTCATTTCAATTTTGCCCTGTCTGGATTTTTGACAGGACCAAACCATCATAATATAAAATCACTGGGTTTTGTTGTTGTTGTTGTTTTGAAAGACCAAGTATGATCAAAGGGACTACATCCAGGCACAACCCACTGAGTCTAGCAGGAGGGCTTCAGCCACAGCTTTCTTAAATGCCCTCCCGGTGGCATCATCTCAAATAAGGGTGACAGTTGCTGCCAAGGTCCCCACAATGCTGTCTCAATCCAACGACAAGTGAGAAATTTATTCCCACCAACCTCACTCCATGCTTAACACCTCAGTTTGTCTGCTTCATTCTCATGCAGGCAACCAGCTGTCAGATCACACTGACCCCAAATGAGGCATGTGATGAAGGACACACAACCTCGGAGACAGTGACGTCAGCTGTACAGAGCAGCAAGGGGGCACTCTCTTATTGATACCCTCTTTCAACCCCATGGAAGAAAGGCACTGTTTATACTTGAGAACCAAATGAAGAGAGTACAGGAGAACCAGACAAATTCAAGCGACCTCGCTTAGCAGGTAAGCTGGTGATTCTCCAATGTAAGCCTGCACCTAAGACGCTTTGGGAGTACACTAAAATTTCATACTTCCAGGCCCATAACTAGAGAGTCTGCACTTTGGAAAGCACCGCTGTAAACTGTCAGAGTCATAACATCCCACGGAATCTCCCAAGGTTTGAAGAGACTTTATTAAGTGTCTATATGCCAGTTACTCTTCTGAGCACTTTACCTTTATTCACTTCTTAACTAACTAACCAACCAATCTTGTTAGATTGAATCTAATCTTCTTAATAACCTTGTTAAGTAAGATACGGTTATCAGCTTTATTTTACAGATAAGGAAACTAAGGCACAGGTAGGTTAAGGAAGTTGCCCAGGGTCACACAGCTAGACACAGAGGAGCCAGGATGCAAACTGCCCATCTGCCTCCAGAGCAATGTCCAAACCATCACACTGGAGTTGAAAGACTGAGCAAGGCCCACATGTATCACCTCCATTCCCTATAAAGATGCTCCTAAGAACTGAATGTTTATGCCGCCCCCCCAACTCATATGTTGGTGCCCTAACCCCCAATGCGACTACATCTGGAGACAGGGACTCTAAGGAGGTGAGGAAAATTAAATGAGGTCATAAATGGAGGGTCTTAAACTGCTAGGTCTGGTACCCTCATAAGAAAAGGAAGAGATACCACTGATATCTCTCTATCATGTGAGGACACAGCAAGAACAATGCCAACTGCAAGTCAAGAAGGGAGCTCTTGCCAGAGACCAAACCAGCCAGCACCTTGATTTTGGACTTTCCAGTTTCCGGAACTGTGAGTAAATACATTTCTGTTGTTTAAACCACCCCATCTGTAATGTTGTGGTGTCAGCCCGAGCAGACTAATAAAGACTCTGATCCATAGTGTTTCATGAGGTTTTCCTGATTCCTATCAAAACTCATGTGTCCTATGGACATTCTCCCACATCCATGCTATGTGACCAGAAATAAACTAGAAATAAATTTGAGCTGTCAGGACCTAATTTTTAAAAATAACTTTTTTTCTTTCTGCCATCATAAATTGAATTCAGAGCACAAATTTGGCATGTGGTGTGTCTTTGGGGAATGAATGAATGAATCACTCTGCAGGACCAGAAATGAGAGGCTATCCTCTGGGGAACACACCCTTAGCAGGAATCACACTAATCCAGCGTGGAATGTTATCCCTGATCATTACTGGATTTGACACTTTTCAATACTGTGTTGGAAATCAAGACAGTAATTCAAAAGCAGTATTTAATCACAGCATTGGATGCTGCAGCTAAGAATCATCATACATATGCTTCCACAAGAGGAGGAACATGTTATTAACATTAAATTATCTTCTTCTGAGCAGGTTGTATAAGGAACTGAGGACAGAATGATGCCCTTCTAGTTCAAGGTCAAAAATAGTGCACTTGAAAAGATGACTGACAAATAAACAATCCAATTCTGTAGATGAGGGTTTTGGTTCTAAGTGAGTGGGAATTCTTGGGCAAGTTCCTTTACCCCCATGGGCCTCAGTTTCCTCCCCTACAAAGGAAAGGGCATAAAGCTGGTCATTTCTCTGACTTTTCTTTGACTCATTGAAGGCAGAGCTACTTTTCAAAGTCCCTTCTTTGAAAACATGAGATATTATAAGAACAAATAACTCAGTAGAGAAGCACATCTTATAAATGGTCTATGATTCAAACCCAGTCTTTCCTTACACTCACCCCAGGTGCTTTCCATTATCATTTTATTTATGTCACCCCCCACCACCTGAAATTCCCTTCTTTACTCCGCAAGAACAAGAAATGTGCACTGGGTACCTCTAATGGTCCCTATTGACATTTGCTCTCCAGACACAGACCCAGGGCACCCTTTTCCTCCTTGATCCTGTGAAACTTACTGGCCAACACTCTGCTGTCCTATATTCCTCCCTCAGGGCTTAGCCATGCTCCCCAAAGTTCTAGAACTTTCTAGTATGCACCAGTGTTATGGCCCTGTGGGCTGGGCAGGTTATAGGACTTGTTATATAAAACTTCAGTGGGTTTCACTGTATGAAACACTGGTGTGTTCATCAGAGTCAAACACACTTAGGTTTTCTAACTTTACCACTTTCTAGGTGTGTATTATATCACTAAGCCTTAATTTGTTTATGTACAAAAAAGGGACAATGGCACCATCGTGACCACTCCTGATTGCCTGACCAGCAGTCAGTCCATCTTTGTTGACAACAAAGGGCTGGTTTTCTTCAAGTATTCAGGGACACGTGTCCTATCCTAGGGATGAAAGTGGATCTCTTGACTGAGCATAATAATCCTATCCACACTTGTCAATGACTGCTTTAGGTTAGGTTATATGACCATTTCTGGACTGGGGGGATATAAAGGGAAGTCTCTAGAGAATACTGGGGAAAGACTTCCCTCCCAAACAATGAGAGAGAAATGAGAAGAAAGCAAGCCCATCTTCATTTCTTCATAATTTTATACATGATTTTGTGATTTTGTGATGGTGGTCGCTACATCAGTCAACTTGCAGTTAGGAAGGGAAAGTCAGGAAGATCACAGAAAGGCCACTGAGCCCTGACAGTGTTTAGATGCTGAATCTAGTCCCCCTGACACCGTCTATCTCCAGATGTTTTATTTATGAGAAATAAAGATCTCTATTCCTCAAGCCATGTTTACATGTTTGTGGGATCTGAAGGTTATACTATGTTGCATACACTAAGTAAAAGAATAAAAAATCTAAAATATAAAAATTAGATGTGAAAATAAATAGATTTTAAAAAATAAGTAATTCTAATTGTGATTTTAAATAATTCTAAAAATTCTAAAAAATTCTAAAAACCCTAAAAAATTCTGATTTAAAAATAATTTTATTAAATTAATAATTCTCTTGAGGAAGTAACAGTTCAGTTCAAATTTTATTTTATTTTATTTTATTTTTTTTTAAAGATTTTATTTATTTATTTGATGGAGAGAGAGAGATCACAAGTAGGCAGAGAGGCAGGCAGGGAGAGAAGGAAGCAGGCTCCCTGCTGAGCAGAGAGCCCGATGTGGGCCTCGATCCCAGGGCCCTGAGATCATGACCTGAGCCTAAGGCTGAGGCTTTGACCCACTGAGCTACCCAGGCGCCCTCAGTCCAAATTTTAAAGGCTGATAAATGCCCAAGCATCATGAGATTCTCAAAAATAATACTTCTTATTAATAACTGACTAATAAACCCCTATAATAGTTGTATCCTCTATGTTCTGGCTACATACTCTGTCTTCTTATGACAATAGTTTAGAAATATTTTTTATAGAGAATAAACAATTGCTTTTTTTAAGAATGGTTGATAGAGAGGGCGCCTGGGTGGCTCAGTGGGTTAAAGCCTCTGCTTTCGGCTCAGGTCATGATCTCAGGGTCCTGGGATTGAGGCCCGCATCGGGCTCCCTGCTCAGCGGGGAGCCTGCTTCCCCCTCTCTCTCTCTGCCTGCCTCTCTGCCTCCTTGTGATCTCTCTCCCTCTGTGAAATAAATAAATAAAATCTTAAAAAAAAAAAAAAAAAAGAATGGTTGATAGAGAATATTATTACTGATGCCTTAGAAAATTCACTTTCAGCTTCATTATTAGTAATGTCGTGTAAATTTTTAGGATTGTCATTAAATTTGGGAACAGCTCCAATGAGTTTGTTCCATATATGAGTTGCATGTTTTAGAAGAATTTCCCACAGACTAGCTTCTGGCTCCATACAATTCAAGCCTAATTTCTCCTCTGTTACCTACATTTCTTTCTGTTCCCATTGCCTTACCACCTCCAGCCCAGCTGTTTTGTACCAAGACACCAGGTGAGTCAAGACAGTGGTGGCAGGAGTGTTCCTGGAAGCCATCCCTATCCTGGGTGACTTGTGTTAACCTCACTATACATGGAAATGACTGAGAACCACAAAATAAATCCCCCAAATCCCATCCTAAAGTATTCCTGTAGCTGAAACCCAATTCCAAATCCCAAATGCTCTCAACCTTTCTAGCACTAATCAACATGAGGGGATGCATAACAAAGGAGAAGTTCCAGTGGAAAGAAGAAACAGCCTTAAACCATTGTAGTTCAAATGTTTTACTTTTGCAAATTAAAAAAAAAAAAAGTGATCCTATGAACACATTGCCAGGGCCTCAGTAAATGTCCATAAGTGAGGGGGCCCTAAAACTTAAGCTTTGTTTGCTTCCCATCGAATCCATCCTCCTCTGAACGTGGGCATGTTATGAAAATTGAATGAATGTATAATATAAATAAAGGGCTGGGCACAGTGTCTGTCACATAACAAACTTTGAAATAGGGCAGCAACTATTATATTTTTAGTGATGTTAGTATTATTTAAGATGGTACCTTCCATAGTACTTTCTTTTTTTCCTGAATGTGTTTTCACCATTATAATCAAGGGATTGAAACAAGCTTTTGACCCATACTTTTCTACCTCAGGGTGGACACATGTTTAAAGGTGGTTTTCCAAGGGATGCCTGGGGGGCTCAGTGCATTAAGTGCCAGACTTTTGATTTTAGCTCAGGTCATGATCATGGGGTTGAAACTGAGCCCCACCTGAGGGTCTACACTCAGTGGGGAGTCTGCTTGAGGATTCTTTCTCTCCCCCTCCCTCTTTCCTTTGCCCTGCTTGCATATGTGCTCTCACTCACTCTCTAAAATAAAATAATAAATCAATAAATAGTTAAAAAGTTGGTTTTTCAATATGAAATCTGTTCATGACAGAGCTTTAGTTTTCAGGGGTTAAATATTTCCATGCCTGAAGGGGTGAATGTCTCTATTATCACAGTGACCAAGAAATCAAAGTGACATCTTTCTGATCAATAGGTTTATTATTACTTTTTAAAATATCTTTGCCCTAAAATTGGCATGCTATATTTAGTCACCATCACCAAGAGACATCTGCCCAAAGAAGCAACAGTGCTTTTCATAAGTGATACGTCATTTATTTATTTCGGCAGCTAAGCACCTTCTGGCACAACAAACAGCCACCTTTGGAAACAAAGATGGAATTTTGGGTGCCTTCAATAGATATGGGTTGTCTAAAATTACAGACGGTGCTAATTAACTAGAACACAGAATTAGAACCTACAGTTCAGAAAATATGCAAGAGAAACAGTGTGTGTCAGAAACTTTAGCATTGGGGAGCTAAGCTGGCTGTTTCAAGGATGCTAAATTGATGATAAGAATTATATACTGTGGTTAAATCTCAACAAAAAAACCCCCAGGTTGCAGCTAAATTAGACCATGTGTTTGCTCGAAGATCTGGTGTTTAAAGTAAATTCCCTTTCACTGATAAAAATTGTGAATAAGCTGAGTGAAAAGGATATTGACTGTGAGAGGGGAGACTGAAATGGACCATAACTTCATTTATATTTGACTAACAAATTTCTTTTGTCAAATGCACCTGAATTCAAGGAAAGCAACAGTCATTAATGTTCTTGCATTCAAAACCTCATTGAGTTGTTTAGAGTTTAACTATCAGGAGAGGCTGGTAGAGTTACCTGGTACATGTGCTAGTGTTCTAGAAGAGCCCTATTGGTGGAGGCAAGTAAAAAGGGCAAAGTTTTAAGGTCTGGAGACTGGGATTTTCATCTCAGATCCATTGCTAATTCACTGGATGATTTTAGGCAAGTTATCTAACTGATCTGGCTACTCGGCCCAGTAATAATTCCTGCTTCCTTAACTGAGTAAGAGTTACAGAAGACTTTAAAAGCTAGAAGCACTCCATAAAAGGAAAAGTGGAAACGGCAGGAGAGCATGGTGATTAGGAGCCCATATTGTATGTGAATGCAGTCTGCCAGAAGTTCAGCCATTTACCAGGTGAGCAGTCAAGGGCAGAGTATTTTACTTCTCTTCTTCAGAAACAGCTGTAGCAATGGTCAGATGAGATACTGTGTGTGAATTAGATAGTTCACCTGTGTGTATCAGCAGTCCAGAATAATAATGACTTAACCATGAAGATCATGAGACCCAAGGCAAACAATCCAGACTAGTACGGCCTCTCTGCTCCATGAGATCACTCAGGGATCTAGGATCCTCTTTCCTTGTTGCTCTGCCATCAATAGGCTGTTCTAATCTGCATCAGTAAAGATGGCTTGAGGACACATCTGAATTCCAAGTAGCAGGATGAATGAAGGGAAGGGGAATAAGGTCACACCCCCTTTCTCTGAGAATATAATCTGTAAATTGCACAGGACACTGCTGCTCACATGTCACTGGCTGGAACTTAGAACGGTGACTGCCCTTGTTTTCAAGAGAAACTGGATCATGTAGACTTTATTCTGGGAGGCTACAGGCCAGCTAAAATGCAGGAGGAAGAAGAAAACTCACATGGGGTAGGCATCAAGCTGACTCTGTCACAATCTCCAAACTTCTTAGCATATATGAGTGGTCAGTAAATTGTAGCACTGACTGTCCCATGTTCTGGGTTCCCCTTCAGTACCGGGAAAACTGAGATGGTTGTTCACAAAGACGCTCTATGGTGGGATTCAGGGAGACCTTTGGAAATGAGACTTCAGGTAGGACCTTCAGGAGAATCAGTTGAGGCTCCTGGGGTATCAAAGATAGAAGGGGCCTTGAAAATATAGGTCAAACACTCATTTTATGGTTGCCATATATAAAAAAGGGAAAGGGATTTACTTATGGTTTTGCCATTCCTAAGCATAGAGGTAGGTAGAGTATTTGCAAAGGGCCAAGAAGGAGACGACTGCCCAAACATACCTCTACCATGGGTCTGTCCTGGCATGACCTCTCCCTCCTGCCTAACAAAAAAGTCCATTCAGTAGCTCTGTTGAGGTGTTAGATGAGAAATACCCAATTAATTGGAGAGGACTTACCAGTAGAACTTGAAGGTGCCCAAAGCTTCTCCTTTTTCTTTCTTCTCTCTCTTATATCTCATATTAATTGGAACTCTGTTGGTTACAGATAAAATAAACCTAATTCAAACTGGTTTCATCAGAAAAATGGAAATATATTGGCTCATGGAACTAGATTCATAAATAGGTCAGTTTTAGGAATAGAGGATACAGGGGCTCAAATCACAGCATCAGGAATTGGATCTGTTTCCAGTTCTGCTTCTATCTGAATAAGTTTCATTCACTGGCAGATTCTTCCCCTTGTGGTGACAAAATTACTGCTGGCAGACCCGCTCCCTTGAAACCAGTGGAAAGAGAGTTTCTCTTTTCAGTAGTTGTAATAAAATTCCCAGAGTGTGTTATGCCTGTCTGACTTGCTCATCATTATGGTCAAAGAGTGGAATGTGCTGATCGGACAATCTGACTTGTGTGCTCATGCCTGAAGTGGAAGACGGTTAGGTCAGCCCACAGGAAATACATGGGCTGGGTGGGAGAAGAGAGGCATGGTTTCCCAGACAAAAATGTGATGCTGAAGACAGAGGAATGGAATATGGATGCTCAGTAGGCAAACAACAGATGTCCATAACATCTCCTACATTCTCTTTCTCCCTTCTCTCTCTCTGTGTCTCTGTCTCCATCTCTCAGTGAGAATGCCGTTAAGTGAGCTGCAAAGATGAACATCTGTGGCCCCTGACTTCAGGATGCTCTCAGATTCAAGGAAAAAAAAAAGGATAATTAGGTAACAAACTGTAATGAAATGTGATATGCTTGGGGAATGCATTCATTCACACATAGCTGAATAATTAAAGAAATAATGCACGCATGAATGAAATGGCATAGTAGAGAATTATGCAACATTACTCTAGATAAAGAAGGGATAATTTAATCTGGATCAAGTAAAAGCTCAGAGAAATTTTCACAATCGAGACATTTAATCTGACTCCGAAGGATGAGGAGCATTGCAACATTTTCAGCAGAAAGAGACCCCTATGCTATCAGAATTAGGGTCCTAACAGTCAGTTGCATGCCACCTCCAAAGCTCCTATGGAATCTGAAGAGTACCCAATCATCAAAAATCAGAAAACTTGCACAGACAATCCTGTCACTAAATTTAACCTTGTGTAAGTCATTTATCCTCTCTTATCATCAGTTCTTAATCATTTGTAAAACAAGCAGATGGAACTATTTCTGGGGCTCCTTGCATCTCTAAAAACAAGGAATTTCTCTCTCGAAAATACTGAAGACCCTTGGCTTCCAGAATGAATGGAAAGGTCTTTGATGCTGAGATTCTAGTTAAATGTGCATAGTTGCTTTGCGGAGCGTATGTGTGGGAAGTAATTGGTTTACCAGATGTCTGAATCAGCTAGTTGACGCTATAGGTACCAAAGAGAAGAAGCAACAAGATTTCCCAAGCTGAATCTGGGTCATTTTATCACATTGTCTGAAGTCATCCTGGAAGTGTAGCAATAGCTGGAACCGAAGGCAACCGCAGAGCCAATTGAGGATTTCTGTGACCAGATCAATCTGTTCTGTGAATCTGACAATTTAAGGATCATCCTGGTTAGCCCTTTTTGTGGCTTTTCCCCCAGTGAGTTAAGTTTTGCATTGTCATGGCTGAGGTATCACACTTGGCCAACAAATGAGATAGAGTTAGGTGTCCTAAAATGTGTGCACAGTTTTAATTATCAGCAGGTTCTGTTTTCACTTCTTAGTTTAGTAAATAGGAGGAAAACAAACCCTATACCACCTCTCAATGTTATAATCTTGTATTCAAAAGTCCTGTTGAGAGAGCAGCATGACCCATTAAGTCCTGACTTTCCAACCACAGAAATTACTACCTCGACCTAATGATTACGATTTGTTATTGGTGTACAGCCCCAGCAGATGAGTAAGTTCTAGCATACGGGGAGAAAATGGACTTGAAAGCAGGATGGAGTAGGAGTTCACAAATGCCCACACAGCATTCCTTGAAGCAAGGGCTATAAATTCCCTGGGGACAGTATCAGCCTCATTTTAAACGCAAGGAAACAAGCTCAGAGAAGCAAAATGACTCCTTCGTCACAAATCTAGGAAGTGAATATGTAAATTAGAGGTGGGGGCTCAAATCAGACTTTTTTTTTTAACTGTAGTGTTCTTTCTATTGCTCTTTGCCAAATGGATCTTCAAAAGTAAAACCACCACACCTACCAAAATAACTCAGATGAAAAAGACAGAAAATGTGAACAACTGGACCTCTCATACACAACTCTGGAGTGTTAAGTGGCATAGTGGCTTTGAAAAATTGTTCGATATTGTCTACTAAAATGACATACATGCATTCTCTATGTACCACCCATCCCCCTGCTGGCAGTAACGTGTGCCTATGTCCACCCAAAGACATGTTCAACAGTGTCTGTAGCACTATTCATGACATCCCCCAACTGGAAGCTATATGAACTCCCATCATCAGCAGAACAGATAAATCAACCATGGTATATTCATGTGGTGAGATATTATATGCAATGGGCTATTATACATGCAACAACATGGGTGGATCACACAAATAAAATATTGAGCAAAATAAGCCAGATGCAGAAGAGCACACATGAGAAGATTATATAAGACTGAGCAATAGGCAAAACTAATCCATGGTGTTAGAAATGAGAATAGCAGTTCTCTTTGGGGGCAGTTAGTATCTAGAAGGAGGTATGAAGGGGGTGCTTCTTGGGTCCAGGTGATGTTCTGTTTTTTGAGCTGGGGCTGGTTACATGACTGTGATCGGTTTGTGATAATTCATTGCACTGCACTCTTATGGCCTCTTCACCCTTTTGTATATATATTATACATGAATAAAATCTCCAAAGGTAAAAAAAAATATATTAAAGCAAATTCACACAAGGTTATGAAACAAGCTACACGAAGGCTATCAAAAATATTTACAAATGATAGCAATAGGGGCTGGCACTTCATCATAGGCTCACTTAGGGTCTTGAATTTTTATGCATAGTTATTCAATTCTTTCAACATCACAAAGTGAATNTATATTAAAGCAAATTCACACAAGGTTATGAAACAAGCTACACAAAGGCTATCAAAAATATTTACAAATGATAGCAATAGGGGCTGGCACTTCATCATAGGCTCACTTAGGGTCTTGAATTTTTATGCATAGTTATTCAATTCTTTCAACATCACAAAGTGAATACCATTGTGACCCCATTCTTAGAAGGCAGATCACATCTTTCTGCTTTCTTCTTGAAGAATCATGCTAATAAATATGGGTCGATCAGTCACTCTAAGGCAACCGAACTTTCTAGTCTTGTTTTACCTTCTAAGAATGGGGTCACAATGGTATTCACTTTGGTTGCCTTATCCCAGACGATACAGTAGAGAAGCAGTAGAGCAGATACTCAAACCAAAGCAGCCCACCTCTAGGGTCCACATCTTAACCATCGTGTGACATCATATCCTGTGATAGGAGGACCTGGGACACCCAGGGGCACTTTGATTCATTGACCTTATCTCGTTGAAAACCACCTGAGAACCTCAGAAATTGGGATAAATTCCCTTAGTTTACCTATGGAAGAAAAGTCAATGTTTAAATCAAAATCCAACACTAAGAGAGATGGAGGAAGGCCATTTATCAAAAATTTAGGGCCGCCCTGGAGAAAGTCACTAGGGCTATAACTTTCTGCTTGCCGAAGGCTCCTTCTGAATAAATCACTGCTTATATCACTCCGTAGCAACTGGAGAAGACGAGGATGGATGCAGTCATTTTTAGGACGTTAGAGGACTGTTAACATCAGTGTAGGATTTGTGATGATGTGTTGAAGGGTGGTTGGCACCCAAAGGAGGAATGGTACATGTTTCATGTTTTATGATATGTTTTGTCACTTGGGGAATTCAGAGGTGGAGGCACTTACAGACTGAAATGGAAGCTAGCTTTCTCTTGTTGTCACTTGTGTTTGGGAGGTTTTAAATTGGAAAAAAGAAAATGAATGACTGATTCTGTCCACTAAAAAACAAGAGAGTCACTCCCGAGGACTGGATTGGAACCAGGAAGTAGTCAGAATCAGTGGCAAGGCTGAATGAACAGCTACTTGCTCCTTTTTCTCACTTCTTTTCTCCTTAGCAACTGGACTCCTGTCACAGTGTCATCACTTCTTTCTGCAAGTCTTCACTGTCGGTCTCTTTAGACCTCTTTGCGTCACTGTATCTCTTGTTCCTAAACCAGAAACAGCTTCACTGAATGGTGAAGTCATGGGCATCACACACACTGGGCAGACCTCACCCTCACTGGTGACTTCAGCAGACGCCATCTGCAGAGTCAACTTGTGTGTGTGTGGGGGGGAAGATGGGTGGCCACCCCGCTCAGGGAACAACCCACAGGAGCTTCCCTCAGTGGATACAATTAATTCCAACAAGCAGAGCAAGGAGGGGGTAGCAGGTGCCCCTACTGACATGGTCATTACAATTTAACTTACCAAACGCTACAGCCAAACAAAAGGTGCTTGAATCTTCAATGTGGTGAAGCCGGTAAAACTTTGAACATCACTTGGGAAGATGTACAGCAAATACATAAGCCCCATCTCGTGTTGCTGAAACCATGAGCCTCTTATTCCCTTCCTTCCTCCCCTCCTTTTTTTAAACCCTTCCTTCTTTTCTTCCTTTACTCTTCCATTCAACAGATACATGGTATGTTTTGGAGAGGAGACGCTAGCCTAAAACTAAGTTACATTCATCTCTGAGAATATGACTTATCTAGGTATGTCTGATTTGCTCTTAGAGTGACTGATCGACCCATATTTATTAGCATGATTCTTCAAGAAGAAAGCAGAAAGATGTGATCTTTTTTTTTTTTTTTTTTTTTGCTGCATAACAAAACAGACCCAAACTTAGTGGCATAACAGAGCAATCGTTTTAATATGCTCATGATTCTGTGGGTCAGAAATTTGAAAGCACATGGAAGGATAATTTGTCCTTCCACGTATGTCCAGGTTCCACCATATCTGGTGTAATGTGAATGGCTAGAGATGGCAGGAATGGCTCAACCAGGGGATGTATCTGCGGCCTGAATTCTTCACTATGTGGCACCCGCTGAAATTGTAATGTCCAAGATGAGTACTTCACTCACATGCCTGGTGCCTGGGGTGAGATGGCTGGAGCACTTGGGGGCTGACTGTCACTGCTTTCCTCCCTATGACCAGCGTGGGCTTCCTTACAATATGGTGGTCTCAAGATACTCAACCTAGTTAAGTGATAGCTGATTTTTTCCCAGAGCAAGTGTTCAAAGATACCAAGTTCTTGCAAGGCCTCCTAGAACCCAGCCTTGAGCGTCACACAATATTATTTCTGTATATTCTATCAGTTAAACAGGGGCAGCTCAGACTCACTGTGGGAGACTATATAAGGGCATGAATAATTAAAAAGTGGGATTCTTGGGGATAGAGCTTCTTTGGAGGCTCATTATCACAGAGGAAATGAAGAATACAACAGAGTCCATTTGGATCTCCAACCAGACCTAAAGACTCCTGTCTGAGCCCCTGGGGAGAGAAGCTGCAGGAGGGGCTGGATGATTCTATTCACCTTCTGCATGGCCCCATGGCCATACAGTATGGCTCTAGCATCTGAAGGCCTTCACGTTGCAACCTAACCTTAAGAACACAAGGGACAGTATGCCTGCCATGGTCACACTGAGATACCCTTGCAACCCAAGAGGCAGAATAAAGAGCAAAGGGCAGAGCCAAAGAAAAACAATACATTGCATACTACGCAGCATCCAGCTAATAGCCCAGTTAATGAGCAAAATGAGGCAAGCCTTGGGAGACTCCCAGACACTAGGGGGCTTGGTGGTTCTTTGTGAGTAGTTGAAACAAAACTAGTGAAGTATGGATATTCAATCTTATATAAGCCCACTTGTACAAACTGGATTGTGAAGGCACAAATTACATTTGATAACATTTTTAGTTCAAGCTTGTACTTAAAGACCTCGCCCTCCGGGATTTAGCATCTAATTGGGAAAATAAAATTAATATACATTAAATAATGGCATAAGACAACATAAAAGCTGTCACCAGGGAGCCCCAAATAAATGGCTCTCGCATGAAGTTTTATAGGAATAACCTCAGAGGAAGAGGCTTTCTGAGAGCTGAAATGAACTGAAGGGCCTCCAGGAAGAGGGAAATTTGATCTATGCCTTGGAAGTTGGTAAAATTTAATTAGGCAGGGAAGAAGCAGAGAGTGGAAGAAATATCAAAATTAGAAATGTTTTTGAATGACTTTTGGCCCAAGATACAGTTATTTTCTCTGAAACATTTAAAAAATTTAAACCTTAGCCATTTTTAGTGTGTCATGCATGGACCTCTGGAGTTTAAAGATTAATGGGAAGATGGAATGTGGTTACAAGAAGGACTGAGAGACCAAAAGGAGAGGAGGTATTTTGGAGTGGTTACTTACTTTACATCTCTTTTTGGACTTGAAAAAAAAAAAATCTACAGCAGGAGTTGACCAGAGTAAATAGTTTTTATTGTAACTACCCAAGTCTGCTTTTGCAGAACAAGATAAGCCATAGACAATCCAATAAACAAATGGGCATCACTGTGTTCCAATAAAACCAGTTCCAATAAAACCAAGTGGCAGGCTAGATCTGGCCCACAAGGCAGAGCTCGTTAACCCCTGCTGCAGACAGTTTCATCCTGTGAATGTTTACTGAAATCTACATGATGCTTATCACCGCTGAAAAGAATGTGATGCAAAACTTGTTCACTCAACAGGTAGTGATTCTAGGTGCGTTGTGCGCTTTGCACCAAGCGGGTCAAATGGGGTATAAAGCTAAGCAGGTAGAGGTGACCCTACCCTCACAGAGCCTAGAGGTGGGGAGCAAAGATGTAACAGGATCTAACCTAAGCTTAGGGGATGGGGAAGCCAGAAATGACCTCCCTGAAAAAGGGACATTTTACCCGAGACCGGAAGAACCTCCTGTTAGCATCGATCATTTGTGGAAGTAGCAATGTTGAGGGTGGAAATGTTCCATGTAGAACAAATGGCACAGAAGGGAAAGAATGTGTTTTGTGAGAGAAACCAATAAAAATTCAGTATGACTGTGACAGAAAGAGGGAGGAACGGGGCATGAAACTGGAGGTCTCAAGAAATCAGAATTACCCTGAGAAGTAGGCTGGTGGGGTGAAATGTCCCTGCTCCCTGCCCCCAGGCTCCTTTCCTCCCCAGCATCAGGGCATATTATGCTCAGCCTTGTCTGGGAACAGCTGGGGTCCTGCAGATGATGAGCACTGTGAAATCATCTCGTGCTGACAGTGAGTTCACTCACGAGAAGATGGTGGTATGGCTACTCCAGCTCAAATTTGCTTCAGGGGAAAGCAGTGATCCAACCCTCTACTCTTCCCACACACCAGGCAAGGACAGAGTCTGTTCCCACCATCATTTTCAACATTGATTAAACTGGCATCAATTAATGCAAACCTAGAGAGCACTTGGAAGTAAGCCTTTCCCATCCAAGATGATAAATAATTGGTTGGAACGCGTCATCCCTCGCCTGTGCCAGCGGATGCTCTTTCTGCCTTCCACGTAATTCTGATGTGCCATCCTTGGGCTCCATGAACTTCATCCAATGAACGCAGGAAACAGTGCATTTTAATTTATATTATTTCGTGGTATGTAAAAGGACCTAACCACAATCCGTGACATGCTGTGCTTATCAGCAAATAGTTCTGTTCCCTTTCTTCCAGGCCATTCTACTATACAACTCTTGACTGGAATCTCATACAATCTCTCATGGGCCATATTTTCCACTTCACGAGTTGCCTCGGGACATCTGCATAAACAAATCCTGCGTTGGAGCAAACCCTTTCTGGTCACACTGCAAGAAATGTCTGATCAGCTCGACGCAGAGGAAAAAGCTACGTGCCTGACGAGTGTGGGAATGCCTACACGGGCTCCCAAACCTTATATGGGGCTTTTTATTTTTCTAATACAGGACTAAGCTTGCAGAGCCAACTCTGGGCTGGAGTTGCTTGGTTTCCCTTCCTGTGGAGGCTATGGGAAAAGGGTCGCCAGGAGAGGGTATTCTTCAAGGATCCAGACCCACCACTAGTAAAATGTGGCCCTTGATGTCATATTCAACTGCATTCTGCAAATGTCCCCCTAGAACCAGCACTGAGACACAGGGAGGCTCCAAAGGTGTGTACCAGGGTCGTAACATATACACGAAGCCCAATGAAAGGGGCAAAACTGTGCCTCTCCTTACTGCAAGAGTCAGGTAGGTAAGTAAGTAAGTAAGTAAGTAAGTAAGTAAGTAAATAAATAAATAGATGGTGTTTCTTAATGTTGTGAACATTCCCACAGACGGAAGAAGACCACCTTGGAAATGGTTGATGTAAGGCAACTGGACTGCAGGGTGAAATCTGAATTCTCACCCTATAATTCCTACTCTTTGGCCAAGGTTCTTTGTGCTGTCATTTCAGAGGTCCTGCATCTCCATTTTCTCATCTGGCTGGTGAGGGTCTCACTGCAGATGAGCAGGAGGCTTCCACCAGCTCTAAAATGGAACGTTGCTCCCGTGGTAACTTTGGAGCACAGAGGGAGACCCACAGGACTTTGTGGACTCTTATCCTAACTTCACCAAAAATCAGTTGTGTGGCCTTGAGTAAATAATTTAGCCCCTCCAAAAAAAGCCTCCATCAAGTCTAAGTTCTTGGAGTCAGTGCTGGAAAGGGCTGCTCTGAGTATCTTCTGTGAACAGCATCCACGAGCTGATGGGGCTCAGATACTTGAATGTTTGCCTGACGTGAATGAAGGCTTTGATCTGCCAGGCAGTGCAACTCACTCCACAGAGAGACCACCAGCCTCTGGCCACCTGACAGCTGTGTTATGTTTACTTGGAAACGGTTTTATTTTATCTTGTTGCAAAAGTGAGACATATTCAGAGGAAGAGAAAAGCAACGAGAAGTAACACCTACAATCTACTCCTGCGCCCGAAGATACCCACAGTTAAATTGTGTGGTATATTCTCCAGATCTGTTTTCAGTGCCTCCAAGACAGACTCGTCATTTACCCAAATCATCTCTGAGTTCTTTAGGTTTCTGGAACCAGTCTTTCATTTAATATTCGAATATAAAACAACTCATTTCCCCTGTGTTGGTTCTGCACAACAAATTACCATAAATTGAGGAGCTGATAACAAAGTCTATGCACAGTATGGCTGAGTTGTCTGCTCAGGATCTTACGAGGCTGAAACCAAGGTGTTGGCTGGGCTGTGTTCCACTGTGGAGGCTCTGAGAGCAAAGTCACTTCCAAGCTCAGACTGTTGGCTGAATTCAGTTCTTTGTAACTGTAAGACTATGGTCTTTGTTTCCTTGCTGCTTTTCAGCCAAGGGCCGCTCTCAACTCCAAGAGGCTACCTCCATTCCTCGCCACATGTCTGTCTCCTCATCTTTAAGCCAGCAAGGGCATACTGACTCCCTCTCTTGCTTTGATTCTCTTTATAGAAAGAGCATGGTCTTTCTTTTTTTTTTTTAACTCACCTGATTAGGTCAGGCTCACCCAGCAGTTGTCTCTCTTCTGATGAACTTGAAGTCGACTTATGAGTGACAGAATCATGCAGTCAGAGGCACTGGTCCCACGCACTCTTAAGGGAAAGGGATTATACAGAGCATGTAGAAGGCAGGGAGCCTGAGTCTTGGGGGCCATCTCAGAATCTTGCCTATCACATACCCCAAATCTGAGCAACTGCAGGAAATCCACCCTCTCCTGAGTATTTCACTAGTAAGCAATCTGTCCCAGTGCTCCGCACCTAGCTGGCACTCAATAAGCACGTGTTAAGTGAGTCCAAGTGTTCCAGAACGTAATGATGTTGTTGTAGCCAGTCCCTTCTCATTTACCACTCGAGTGTTGCTCTGGTTTGGGTTATCTCTGGCCACATCACTTGTTCCCATGCCTTTCTGCCTGTCACTTCCGAATCCATCTCAAAGACCTCAGCCTTCTAAGGCAGCAGCAGCAGCAGAAGCCAATGGGGATGACGACACAACAAGAAATAATGAATTACACAAAACTGGGTAACAGATATCACTACTACTTGAGTCCCAGCCACACTCTGTCAAAAGAAGTCCCGGACTGGAAATCCCTTGCCTTAGACCAGGACTGTGGTATAATAAGAAATATTTTTGGTTCTTGTCCCCAGTTCCCAGCACAGAGCTCCTAAAACCCTTGGAATTTCTTGATTAACAGGAGTCTCTTGTCATTCATAAGGAGCCTCTTTTGAGCACAGTTGAGTTTATGCTAATGAGGTAACAAGGGTGAGACACCTGGAGAATTTCAGAATGGAGCAGTCACTGGAAAGACTAAGTGATTAGAGGGTTGGAACTTTCAACCCCACCCACCAACCTCTGGGAGGCAGAAAGGGAAGGGAGTACCACATTTGGGCTCTATGAAAACTCTTAAGCAAGATTTGATGAGGTTCCATGTTGGTGAGCACATCCACATGCCAGAAGGTTGGAGCAACCCAACTGCACCCATGGGACAGAAGCTCTGGCATTTGGAACCTTCTGGACCTCACCCTAACTATCTCTTCATCTGGGTTGTTCATTTGTCTCCCTTCTCCTATCTTCTGTAATGACTGGTTCATGCAAGGACACCAGTTCCCCTTATGCATGGTTTCAAGTTTCCCACAGTCAACAGCAGTGTGGAAGAAGGTGATCCTTCTGACATCTCATCAGGTCAACAGGAGCCTAGCGCTATGTCACAGAGCTGTATCATTTGCCCCACCTCATCACATCATGAAGGCATTCTATCATCCCACATCACCGCAAGAAGGGTTAGTACAGTACAAGAAGATATTCAGAGAGACAGACCACGTTCACTTAACTTTTATCACAGTATACTGTTGTAATTGTTTATCTTATTATTACCTATTGTTGTTAATCTCTGACTGTGCCTAATTTGTAAATTAAACTTTCTCATTGGTGTGTTTGTATAGGAAGACACAGTATACATAGGGTTTGGTACCATCTGTGGTTTCAGGCATTCACTGTCGGTTTTAGACCATGTCCTCTGTGGATAAAGGGGACTAGTGCAATCACTGAGTTTCATGGGCAAATTAATCAAACCCAAGGAGGGAGTCATGGGAACCTCTGACTCATAGCCAGTTGGTCAGAGGCAGAGGTAACAACTCAGGCTTGCAATTGGCATCTGAAGCAGGTGAGGTGGTCTTGTGGGGCAGAGCCCTTAGCCTGTGGGATCTGACATTTCCAAGTAGACAGTGTCAGAATTGGGACACATTGTAGGACAGACACCCAGCTGATGTCATAGAATTGCTTTATGTGTGGAAAACCCACACATCTGGTATCAGTGTTTTTGTAGAGTAGTGAGAGTGAAGGAGATACACAAAAGGAGTGAGTTTTTCCCTCTCAAGGGCTTGGAAAACTACCCTGAAGGTCCAGATAGTAAATATTTCAGACTTTGCAGGCCATAAGGTCTTTGTTGAAGCTATTCGTCTTTGACACTGTAATGAGAAAGCAGCCACAGACAATGTGCAAACAAAGACGTGTGGCTGTGTCACAATTAAAATGTATTTACAAAATCAGATGTGAGCCAGAATTAGCCTTTGGGTCACCACTTGGAGTCCTCTGCCTTAGATTCTGGCTGCTGTGAGGTTGTGACCCCTCTCCTGGAACCAAGTCTCTCCTTTATTCCTCCAGGTTGAAGGAAACTCCTATCTCAGGCCACCAGAAGAAAGTAGAAACTTTAAGACATCCGTATTAACTCTGTTCCACGAGAACCACTCACTTAAATTACCATGAAAAACAACAGTTTTAGCTTTCTATTGTCCTGATTTCCACTCTGCATCAACATTACCTTGGAAAAACCAATTTAAGCATCGCTGATTTGCTCACTTGTTTTCTCCCAGAGAAGAATTCTTAAGCAACCCAAAGACCTCGAAGAAACAAGTGAAATTAGAGCCATTATTGTTGCTTTGCTGATCCTGTAGCCCTAAATGGAGTTTTCAGGCACGGTTCAAGGTCAACTTACTTTTGCTACTTTCCCTACAGCCATTCTATAAGGGGAGGCTAATGGGTGGGAAACAGACAACAAGAGAATGGTCGCTCCTTTCCCAAGGAACCCAACATCGAGGTCCCTGTTTCCTTCCTTCCTTCCTTCCTTCCTCTCTTTCTCTCTTTCTTTCTTTTTTCTTTTTTTTTTTTCCCCTTCCTGTTATAATAGGAACTTCACGGTTCAACAGGTTCTGTAGAGTATTTTGCAGAAAATGCAGTTTGCGCTGCAACTTGCGATAATAATAATAATAGGTAACATTTATTGGGAGCCTACTACACACCAGTCACTTTGCCGAGTGTTTTGTGTGCATTACCTCATTTAATTCTCATAATAATTCTGTGAGGTAGGCACTATTCTTTCTTCCACTTCTTGCAAGAGAAACTGTAGTAACGAGAAGTTCATCAGCTCCTCTAGGTTCACAGAGCCAGAAAGCAGCAGAGTCAATTTTGAACAAAGGTCTCTCTGACTCCAAAGTCATTTCCCCAAGCCATCATACCAAGGAGCCTCTGCATCTAGGAAACCAAATCCCCCTGATATGCACTGTCTGTGTACATTCCCTCTACCCCCAGTGTGATGAGAGGAAATGACTCCTCTTCCAAAGGGCACAGCAGAGATTCTTGACATTTCTTTAAGACCAACCCCACTTAATAAAGTACTTCCATTGATGTTCTAGTAAATAAGTTCAAGATAAGCTAGAGGGCTTAATTTCGGACAAAATAATATATTAGGTGGAAGCAAGTGCCACAGAGCTAACTTAATAAAGCTTCTTCACCTGTGGGATCTTTCAGACTACATCAAAATATAACACTGAAATTGAATAGCTGTACATAGATAATTTAGAGTTGACATCATCTCTACCTGATGGTGTGCTTTATGAATGATGTTAACAATCCTTGAGTGCTTCCCATCTGCCAGGTATCAGCAAGCATTCTACTTAGAAACCATATTTAATCCCACAAGAATTCCCCACATCAGTCAAGACAGTCTAGGCTCTGCTATGGAAAGAGGCAACTCCAAAATCTCAGAGGCGTATAAACAAAAGTTTTATTTCTGGCTCATGCTACATCTCTATTATGGTCAGCCAGAGACTCTGCTACTTTGAGACCAGGTAGCAGAGCAGGCACCACCTGGAATAGTCCTGGCTGGTATCTGGAATGTCCCTGGCACTACAGAGGGAAACAGGATGTCTGGCACATCTCACTTCACCAACTCATTGCACAAGCCTAGAAATGTCATGTGTCCCTTCTGCACAAACTCATCAGCCGGAGTCACATGACAAAGGGAAAGAAATGAAATATCTGTTCTAAGCCAAGGGCTATTATCACCCCGCCTTTTGCAAAAGAAGAAAGAAAAGCTAAGAAGTCCCTCAAAGGTTATACAGCTAGATAAATGGTTGGGCCAAGATTTGACTTTCTGACTCACTCGTCACCCTGTTTGATATAGAACTGTCAATAGGCTTCTATAAAACAAAATAGATTACAACACAATGCCAGTTTAAACAAAATATAAAGCTCAAAGGAGCTATAGGAGATGCATAATTGTAATTGAGAGGTGGAAGAACTAAAAACTAAGGCAGAGCCTTGTGGAGGAGCTGTGGCTTGAGTTGCCTCTTGAAAGTTGGGAAGTGGCACTGCAGGTGCACAGAGATGGAGCCCAGGAGCCGTGACGACTGTGATGCAGCATGGCTGGAGCAGGAGGGGGAACTTGCGAGAAGGTCAGCAGAAATGCAACAGGAAAAGAGGAAAAAAGCTGACTGGGACCAACCATAGGTTTTGTCCTCTCGGCGGCAAAGAGATGCAAACAGGGTATTATTCCAGAATAACTCATACGCACAACTAGAAAAAGCACTGAAGGCACGAACCCACTCAATAATGAGTCAAAAACCTCATTTTTTATAGAAGTATAACATTTCTTGGGCTCTACAGAGTGCTTGGCACACTACATTGTAGGTGTTTTATAAATATTTATTGAATATCGAATGATTTCCAGGAGAAGTGTATATGAGGTTTAGAGTTTGCCCTGAGGACAAAACCAGGAAGAAGTACTAGAAGTCTAGCGATAAAGGGAACCCTGCAAAGAATTTTCTGGATTGAGTTTGTCACTAAGGACACAGAACACCAACACGCTGGCAAACAGCCAAGACAACAGGAAAGACGAAACGCTAGCGCACACTGTGTGGGTCAAGGTTTAACTAGTCTTGCAGTGAATGGGGCTGCCATATGGAATTGTTTTTATTTGCTGTGGGTAATTTTCTGTGGAAGAGCATCCTCCTAACCCAGGATAATGAAGCCGATTATCGTGCTTAGAATCAGCAGCAAGGAAAAAAAAGAAAGAGACAGAAACGCAGTCATAAAAAAACACTCTTATGAGTGAGCTGTAGCCTGGGCTGGATTCCATGAGCGGGGACCCTCTTGGAGGGACCACCACGGAGATGACAAGGGCTGAATTGTCAAGTACACTGACCAAGAGCTCAAATCAGATTTGAGGGTTTTTTATCCCAAAGACTGAGTGGAGAGAGAAGTTTTCTTGGGGGACGTCCTGATAGTGACTCAGTTTCCTAAGAGTGGGCCATTCCATTTCATGTCCCCTGAATTCTGACCCCTAAGAAGAAAAGTGTGAGATCTAAAAACTGGAAAGAGGACACTCAGGGAAGAGGACTGATTTTATTACTGGGCTTGTATGTTGGGCTGGATGGAGAGCATGGCTCACATTCTGAGGGTAATGGTAAAGATTCCCTACAAGAGGACACTGGAATTATAGACGGATCACCAGGCAGGTGGGTGGAGAATGGATGGAAAGAGAGGGTGTTAGTCTTGCAGTAGCAATAGTGCCTGAAGCCGACTGCAATAGGCCAGCTGAGAAATGACGAAGACTTTAACTGTTTTGCTGTCGGGACGGGCATATGGAAGAGGGGAACTGTATTCGCTTGCTAGGGCTGCTGTACAGCCCCAGGTGGCTTAAAGAACTGAAGTGTACTGTCTCACACATCTGGAGGCTAAAGTCTGAGGTCAAGGTGTCGGTTGGTTCTTTCTCAGGGTCCATGAGGGATGGGTCTGTTCTCTCCTAGCTCTTGGTGGTTTGCCGCTCATCTCTGCTGTACTTTGGCTTCTGCCACATCAACCCCATCTCTGTTTTTATCCTAACACGGCATTTGCTTTGTGTGTCTTCACATGGTCTTTCCTTTGTGCATGTCTGTGTGTCCAAACTTCCTCTTTTTGTAAGGACACTAGTGATACTGGATTAGACCCCGCACCCTGCTCCCGTATCATCATATCTTAAAACTAATTACATCTGCAAACACCTTATTTCCAAACAAGGACATATTTTGAGGTACTGGGGTTAGAACTTCAACATGCAAAATTTGGGGGATACAACTCTACCCGTGACAGGATCCATTTCAACTGTTTTGGAATTATAATTAAAGTAACTTGGTGATCAATTTTATTATTTATGAATTAAAATAGTTTTCAGATGAAGAAAATAGTAGCATATATTGGGAGCATTTCCAATTCAGCCAGGGGTCAACTTCAATGGCAATGTCCTTGGTGGAAGCTGAATTATGTTACTCCACCAAAATCTATATGTTGAAGCCCTAGTGCCTAGCATCTCAGAATGTGACTATATTTGGAAATATGACCTTTAAAGAGAAAATTAATCTTAAATGAGTTCATTAGGGTGGGCCCTAATCCAAATGACCGGCATCCTTGTAAGAACAGGTGATGGATGTGTGAATTACATTGATAGTGGTGATCATTTCACAATGTAAACATATATCAAGAACATCATGTTGTATACCTTAAATATATATAATTTATATGCGTCAAGTGTACCTTAATAAAGCTGGACAAAATAAAATAAAAAACAAACCAGAATTGGAGATTAAGACACAGATAAACACAGAAGAGTGATGTGAGGACACAAGGAGAAGACAGCCATCTAAAAGCTAAGGAAAGAGGTCTCTGAAGAAATAACCCTGCAAACACTTTGATTTCAGACTTCCAGCTTCCAGAACTATAAGAAAATAAATGTGTGTGTGTGTGTGTGTATGTGTGTGTTTCTTTTTTAAGAAAGAGAGAGCTGGAGGTGAAGGGAGGAGCAGAGGAAGAGGGAGAGAGAGAATCGCAAGCAGGCTCCCCACCCAGTGCAGAGCCCAATGCAGGGCTCAATCTCACAACCCCAAGATCACAACCTGAGCCCAAATCAAGAGTCGGATGCTTAACCAACTAAGCCACCTAGATGCCCCTGAATTTGTGTTGTTTTAAGCCACCGTGTTGGTGGCACTTTGCTATGGCAGCCTGAATAATCTACTACAGTCCTTGATGATTTAATGATCATTTATGGTGTGGTGGCTGACCAGTGCAGGAAGCTAGCCCTTGGGACTGGGGATCATTAAGTCTTTCCAGGTAAGTGAATTCTTATCTGTCAAGGCACAAGATGAGTGTTGCCTATTAGGGATCACTGGTTTGCAAACTCCAGCAGGTCTGAAGCTCAGAGGAAGAAACACAAGTCCCGGCATCCTAAATGCCACCATGTTGTTTGCCTCTGGCAACTACTGCCATTTGGGTTTTTAAACATCAAGTTTGCTGAGTAGCAGCTGTGTTTTATTTATCACGGAGAGGGGAAAAGAGTTGAATGGAAGAGGATGTGAGAGAGGGAAGAGATAATGAGAAAGAGAAAACAAAAGGGAAGAAGGGGGAACAGGGGAGAAGAGGCAAGTGGCTAGAGGATGAGACAGATGAGCCAATGTATCTATGGCAGGTGTCTAAGCCTTCTCACCAATAACGTGAGAGCTGGGTCATTCTATGGTGTTGGTAGCTGTCCTGTGCTCTGTGGGATATTTAATACCATCCTTGGCCTCCACTCGCTCCAGGCCAACAGCCCCCACCAACTTCACCCCCAGAGGTGTGAATGAAAAATGCCCCCAGATGTTGCCAAATGTCCCCTGGTGGGCAAACCATGGTCTATGGTATGATTTCCCATAAAATACGTAAGCAGTCCTTCACACTTTTTAGAAAAAGGGCAGAAGGTGAAGA
Source organism: Ailurus styani (assembly GCA_002007465.1). Taxonomy (NCBI): domain Eukaryota; kingdom Metazoa; phylum Chordata; class Mammalia; order Carnivora; family Ailuridae; genus Ailurus; species Ailurus styani. The sequence goes on along the minus strand of LNAC01000023.1, from coordinate 2,182,546 downwards.
AACCTAAAAACATGAAGACGAGAAGAAAGACAGGGATGGACCCGGCAGAGTCCTACAGTTTCGGGATCTTCGCTTGCATGGATGTGGTGAGGGGCTCAGCACGTGCTGTGCTGTGTTTACTGGACACAAACGCAAGTGTGACTTAGGCTCCACAGTTCAGACAGTGGCTTCTGTGTACTTGTGACAGTTAATCACACTTCTAACAAAAACATTGTCTTCCCTCCTCAGAACACTGCCAAGCCAAACGTAATTACAGACAGGCGTCTGACTGCATTTTCCTCATTGGCTCCAGGGCATTTTACTCTTTGATATCATGCTTTTCCTAAGCTAAATGGTAGCATACATCAAGTCTTTATCTCCGATCATTTTAATGTAATCAGTGGGAATCTAAGAGGCAGTATTATTAACAGCTAAAAGCAAGGGCTCTGGTGTTACTTTGGACAGGTTACTTTCTGGGTCTCCATTTTCTCATTTGTAAATGGGGTAAAAATAGTCTATCAAAGGATTTTTTGTGAGGATGGAGATAATAAATGAAAAGTACTTAGTAAAGGCCCTTTTTGCCAGCAAAGGGTGACCAAAAGATAAAGGAACTGGATATTAAGTTATAGGAGGAGTAATAAAAAGACGCTTATTTTGATAAGAGGGGGCATAAGGGCTGTCTTCAAGTGTCTGATGGGATCCTATGAAAAGGGAAGAATTTTTCCAAAACACAGAACTAAAGATAAGAGGGGCATATTTAGGCTCAAGAAGTTTTCCAGCAACTGTATCAACATGGCTAACTACTGGAGAGGGAGGAATGTTTTCCTCATGAGCAATGGTTGAGCAGAAGCTCTTTGAGAAACCTCCTGAGCTGGAAAATTCCTACACATCTGTCAACACCCACCTCAGCTGTCCCTACCTATGGAAGGCCCCAGATCACTTCGATGGTCCAGCCTGAACTTAGCTTCTTGAACTTGACTGCCCAAGATCTTACAGTAGTTACCTGTTTACCTATTTCTTTCTGCAGCTACATGGTGAACTGTTCCAGGACAAGAACTCAGTTGTTCACTCTCATTGGCCACACTGCCTATCATAATGCCTGGAACCAAGTACACACTTAGAAGATGTCTGAAATGGGGGCGGCTGGGTGACTCAGTGGGTTAAGCCTCTGCCTTTGGCTCTGGTCATGATCTCAGGGTCCTGGGATCAAGCCCCACATCAGGCGCCCTGCTCAGCTGGGAGCCTGCTTCCCTCTTTCCCTCTGCCTGCCTCTCTGCCTGCTTGTGATCTCTTTCTCTCTGTCAAATAAATAAATACAATCTTTAAAAAAAAAATCTCAAAAAGGAAAAAGAATGGAATGGCCAGAGAGATTTCTGATTTCGGGAGAGGGTTGAAATTGGTCACCTATACATTTCCATCTAACTCAAATATGTGATTATTTCTTGGCTCTATTTTCTAACATCCAACTTACCAAAGCCTTATAAGGCTGAATATCCATCTACAAAACAACAACTTGAAGCAAGAAAGAGAGAAAAGCACATTCACTGCTTTGTTTTTTGTTTTCCCAGACTGTGCCCAACGGCCCATTTTGAAGGAGGCATGGTTCTTCCCGTGATTGGTCAATCTGAGAGTCAGTTGGCTCGAACAACTGGTTCTAGGCTGACTCAGCTTCCTGCCTTCCACAATGAGTGGACGGTCAAAGACCTGCGAGGGAACTAAGACTTGTGAAGAAATATGTCCTTAGTTCTAGTAACAAAATAAAAATAACTGGTCTTCAAGTTGTACCCAGGCTTGTAAAGTCCCATGTTATGAATTTCTATCCTATAGTGTCTGAAAGATGAAAAGGTGCATAATCAATTGAAGAGGCTGGTCAGTCTTCCTCAATCCTCTTTTCTGTACTTCCTAGTTCAGAAGATGGAGGACATCTGTATTCTTTTTAAAGCTCTCCGCAGAGATGCCTGTTCCCCTGAGCCAGTGGGCAGATGACTATTTGCAAGGTTGCAAATAAATAAAAGTTGAAAATCTGGAATGGGAAGTGAGAATTATTTTCTAAGAATGGCTTATGGTGAGGATTACAAGAGGAAGAAAAGAACTGGAAGCTGATGAGCTGTGAAGTGATTGAAATGGAGGGTGCCATTCTAAAGTGTTCGAAAATTTGCATTTTGCACTACTCTTGGAAAAACTGTTTATAAAAAAAATGGACAGAATTATCATTTAATGTAGTATATATATCCTTAGCATTTACTTGTTTTCTTTTGCTTTATTTTGTTCTTAGGAAAAGCATTTCAGTTCAAGTCAATGAACACATGTTGTGGACCTACTATGGGCAAAGCACAACAGTGGGAAGATGGGTCACTCAACGTGGTTTTTGTTTCAAGATGTTATGAACACAGTGATGGGAAAAGATCATTATGGTTGTATTTATTTTAAGGATAATATCACTTATTAACGCCTATCGTGTTCTTTTACAAAAGTTGATTGTGTAGCTCTATTTTTAATTTTTTGAGGAACCTCCACACTGTTTTCCAAAGTGGCTGCACCAACTTGCATTCCCACCAACAGAGTAAGAGGGTTCCCCTTTCTCCACATCCTCTCCAACATTTGTTGTTTCTTGCCTTGTTAATTTTTGCCATTCTAACTGGTGTAAGGTGGGATCTCAATGTGGTTTTGATTTGAATTTCCCTGATGGCTAATGATGATGAACATTTTTTCATGGGTCTGCTAGCCGTTTATATGTTTTCATGGGAGAAGTGTCTGTTCATGTCTTCTGTCCGTTTTTTGACTTGATTATCTGGTTTTTTTGGGTGTTGAGTTTGAGAAGTTCTTTATAGATCTTGGGTATTAGCCCTTTGTCTGTAGTGTCATTTGCGAATATCTTCGCCCATTCTATGGGTTGCCTCTTTGTTTTGTTGACCACTTTTTTTGCCGTGCAGAAGATTTTCATCTCAAAATATTAATAAGAGAGCTACTCTGTGACCTGGCAATTGCACTACTGGGTATTTACCCCAAAGATACAGATGTAGTGAAAAGAAGGGCCATAAGTACCCCAATGTTCATAGCAGCAATGTCCACAATAGCCAAACTGTGGAAATAGCCCAGATGTCCTAATGGATAAAGAAGATGTGGTCCATATAGACAATGGAATATAACTCAGCCATCAGAACGGATGAATACCCAACTTTTATATCAATATGGATGGGACTAGAGGAGATTATGCCAAGTGAAATAAATCAAGCAGAGAAAGTCAATTATCATATGGTTTCGCTTACTTGCAGAACATAAGGAATAACATGGAGAACGTTAGGAGAAGGAAAGGAAAAGTGAAGGGGGGAAAATCGAAGTGGGAGATGAACCATGAGAGACTGTGGACTCTGAGAAACAAACTGAGGCTTTTGGCGGGGAGGGGGGTGGGGGGATGGTGAGTCTGGTGGTGGGTATTAAGGAGGGCACGTATGGCATGGAGCACTGGGTGTTATATGGAAACAATGAATCTTGAAACACTACATCAAAAACTAATGATGCATTGTATGGTGACTAACATAACACAATTAAAAAAAAAAAAGTTGTTAGTGCAGAGTGGTAAGATCCGGGAGCCTGGAGGCAATACATCGCCTTTAAAACTCAGACCCAACACTTAATTCACTGTGTGACAACTGAGAGAGTTCCTTAAGCTCCCTGCTTCTGCTTCTCATCTTGTCTACTTCATGGGGTTACTGTGAGAACTGAATGAGTTAATAATATCTAAAGCACTTAGAAAAATTCAGCTAATACTGCGTGGTAGCTAAAATGCCTCTGTGCATTTGTTATCTCTAATGGCAACCTTTTATTATGCCTATTTCACAGATAAAGAAACTGAGGTCCTGAGGGGTTAATTACTACATTTAACAACATAGAGCGAAAAAGGGTTGAGGTGGACTGCAAATCTCAATCTGACTCTAAAATTTGCTTCTTTTTATTTTTAAGATTTATTTATTTATTTTAGAGAGAGACAGCAGGAGTGGGAGGAGGGGCAGAAGGGGAAAGAGGGTGGAGAGAGAGAGAGAGAGAGAGAGAGAGAGAGAAGTAGGCTCCCTTCTGGGCACAGACCCCACCATGGGGCTTGATCTCACGACCCTGAGATCAGGACCTGAGCTGAAATCAAGAGTTGGAGGCTTAACCAACTGAGCCACCCACGTGCCCCTCTAAAATTCATTTTTTAATCACTGCATTTCACTGCATCCAAGGTAACAATTATATAATAAAGGAAATATGTGAAAATGGAAGTTTTGAGTAGATACATTGGGAATGCAGGGGGAAATGGATGGATAGATTCATGGAGGAGGTAACTGTAAGGTTTCCCGGTAGCCCTCCCAGTAACGGCGGATTAAACAAAGCACCAGACGAATAGGCACGAGGGGAGATTTTTAATAGAGATGCCCTCGGGCGAGGTTCCTTGACTCCGAGAGAAGGGAGTCGGGGAAGTCGCACCTGGGGAGGATGCGCACGGGTTTTTATGGGGTGTGGGCGGAACGGGGGAACATGACCGTAACTGGTAGGAGATTGGATGGAGTTCAGCCCTCGGTTTCCCGCCGAAGCTCTGGCCTTGGCGGTCTTTTGAGAGTGGAAGCTGATTAGAGGGGGGCGGGCGGTGAGACAGTAGGGCAGCTGCCGTCTTGTGGCCTCCTCAGTTCCCCGGACCCCGTCGGCCCAACAGTAACACTTGAGCATAGCTTGGAGGAAGAATTTACCCACCTGACTTACCCTGATAACCCCAGGATAGACAGCCTCTATGTGCTTTGCGTCTAGACCATCTCTTGCCAGCATTTTTGTCAGCTTGGCAACATTTCTGTCTTAGACAAGCCATACTTGGTACATAGTAAGTGCTCAATAATCCTCACTGGAATAAAGAAAGAATGAATGAATGAATGAATGAATGGGATCAGTTTTCCAGGTTTTTAGCAGAACTTCAGCTAAGTACCTAAGTAACATTCAAGCAGCATACAAGCCGGTCTCCTTATTACAAAGTAGGTGGATTCTCCTTTGTTTGGAAAGAGATTGGTGTTTTTCAGAATATACGGTAAACACAGAATGCCTGTAGGCTTAATGAATAATCCCTCTTTAAAATGAAGAATGCACTAACACTGAAAACCTATCATGTGACAAGATTTCAGCCCTGTAGGTAATCTGTTCTTTTTCAAACATAATTTCTTCCCTATTTACTTGATCCATTATGCTAATTAATGAAAACACCAGCTTTCAAGAATGTGCCCAGGTTTTGTTTTTGTTTTGTGTAGTAAAACGTCTATTATTTTAACAACACGCATTGCCTGAGAGGAGAGACGCACCCATTTCTCTGAAACACGTCTTCCCCGGGACACACAGTGAGAAAACTATATGAGTTTTCAGAACTGCAGGGAATTCAAAGGGATTCAGCAAGAGCACCGCCCTCAAGGAATCTGAAAAGGGGTTGAAAAGAGAAGACAAAGACACAAAACATCAGGCAAAAGATGGTAAAGTACATCACAGGTAAGGGCAGAAAACCAGGCGTGACTGAGCCCAAGCTGGTTGAAAATGATGTCCATTCCAAGGGGATTTTTCTTTTTTTTTTTTAACAATTTCAAGTTCATTGGAGTATAACTGGGGAACAGTCGTTTTCAAGTTATTTTTGGTGGACTTAACCTTGGGCAAAATGGGAGGAAAAAAACCCAAAAAATAATTCACCCCACGGCTTTTGATAGTTCAAGCAAAATGGTTTATCTTTAAACATTTGAATCTTGTCTTTCCTCATTAAGGCTGTATGTTAAGTAGGAAACTCAATAGAGAAATAGAATGGAAGACTGGTGTCCTTTTCCATATACATTTTTTTGCTTCAATATAAATTTTACGTTCAAGGACACAGAAAAGAATAAACTGCTCAGGTAAGCGAGGACATTTTGGAATTCTGTCCCATTCCCTATTCCTGCTGAAGCTGCTATAGTTACCTTAAACATAAAGACCTTATATTTCAGATAGATTGGATTTCGTCTCTTCCATTTGTGTAGTTAATTGCTTTAGGACATCCTGTCTAATCTCCCATATCCCTCCTTAAAGCCTTTTAGGGCCCTGATAGAAACCTAGATTCCCCTTGGCTTGGAAAAATGAGATATCTTTGGTTCTCAAAAGAGATTTGCAAGCTTTTGCTTAAGGAAACAACAACAAAAAATGTCATGGAAACATGTAGAGAAGGCTTTTGCCATGGTTACTCTAGTAATGATATGGCTCCAGAAAAGACAGACATTGAAGGCTACCATACCCTGGGAAGAAGAGATTTCAGTGATGTCAGTAGTTAGTAATTACTCAACTCTTAACCTCTTTCAGGCTCAATTCTACGCACTCGAAATATATTAATATACCCAAAAACACAGCGAGGTGAGCGCTATCTACATTTCTACCCTACAGTTGAGAAAACGTAAGCAGAGAGAGGTAAAACATGTTTCCCAAGGCTGCAGAATCAGTCAGCAGAGACACTGGGATGAAAACCAGCCCCGTCCCAGGCTCGATGTATTTACTTTTCATTCTGTAATGTCTCTCCAACCACAGAGAACAGGGTCAGAGCAATTCCACTGGGAAGATCCCAATAAGGTTTAATCCTCCCCCCTGTGAATTCCCCGTTGGCTTTCTGGGAATAACAGCATTTATCATATATAACAGTTACTAATATCAGCTTTGTCTTCTCAAGGTGACCCTTGACTTGGAGTGGCAGGGATCCAAGATCCTAAATGTGAGCAGAGTAGAAAACCACCAAAGCCCTGAAAATTCCATGTACTGGCTGGAGGGCAAGTCAAGTCTGGGTTTATAGAACTTTTCTACCACTTCATTAACCGCAAGAACTTGTGCAAGCCATTCAGGTTCTCTGAATCTTAGTCTGCTCCTCTGGAAAGTCGCAGTATCATCCATTTTGAAGGAATTATAGGAGGAGGAAGAGATTAAATATGTATTGGGCCCATAGTAGTTACTCAAAGGGTATCACTGGGAAGCTTACATTGCAAGGACCTAACAGTATCTACCTAGTTTGTGTTACAGTACCTAGTAGCATGCTTTTACATACTTAGTAGGGCCTCAATAACTCTTTGAAAATACCATAAGCGGTGGTTTTATTTTGTAGATAAAACATTAAGTTGAAAAGGAAGACAGCAGAGCTGATGCGTTTAGTGGAAATGTCATTGCAGAAATGGAGCTGAAAATTGGGCATATGATTCTTATTAAATATTTCTCAAAATTGGGAGCCTGCTATCACAACCAGGGGGAAATAGTAATCATTTCATTATTCCTATTGAAAAGTTTTGGCAAACTGTGAAGAAGATGTAACCTCAGGAGAAGGACCAGAGGTAAGCAGTGAAAATTCATTAAAAGGTCAGAAAAAAGGGTCCATGTGAAAAGGTTAAAAATAATTGGAATTAGCCCAGAAAGGAAAAGACTATGTGGCAACATAATTACTGTCTGCGTTCCCTCACAAAATGAGGTGCCCTCCATTGCTTCCATCTTGGATAATGAGAATACAAGAGGAGCTGACCTTAAAAAGAAAGCAAAGGCAATGCAGGCGCAGTTCTTGGGACTTTTTTATTTGACAAAGGAGACACTCGAAAGGTTACCTGAAGCGATGCTAGAATTGTCTACCCAGGAAAGCCCGTCTGTCAGGTGTGGTGTGTTCGGAACATAGGGGCCCAGGGGGAGGACTTGTTACATCCTAATCAAGAATGGTTGAGATGGAAGGCAAGAAACTGGACCAAGTGGTGTTTGGTGGCTCCTCAAGCTCTCGGATTTATAATTCCTTGAATTTTCAGTCTCAGTCGCCACCTCCCCAAGTGTCCAAGCTGCTGCCACTGTGTTCAGCCCAATTACAGGGACCTTCTTGGGAAATGAGGACTTGTGTCTGCGGCAGAGCCGTGGAGGAAATAAAAGGTCAGCTCTCAAAAGCCCAGTTGGGAGCCAACCCTGCTTCTTTTGACCTTCCAAACTTCCCATTAGAAGGGCAGTGATCTCAGCGATTTACCAGCATGGGCAGCTGGGGCTGTGATTACATGGAATGCTGTTAAGGGGCTGAGTTAATACCTCAGCAGGCAAAACGGAGGAGGATGGGCATTCTGGAAGGATCAGGTCTACTTATATGGCAGGGGGAAAGACCTGGTAAACAGTCTGACTCTTACCCCTCAAATGCTCCACAGAGACTATGAATTTACAGACGGCTTTTTATAGTGTGTGTGTGTATGTGTGTGTGTGTGGAGGGGTCATTTTACGTATTTGGGGCTCCCTTTCCTTAGAAAGAAACCTCTCCCCCTTATATCTCTTCTATTTTCCATTCCCAATCCCTGGCACTCTTATCTCTTTAAGGGGTGCCCCTCTCTTCCTCTCTTTGGCTTTAGGGAAAAACTGTCAGTCATTTGATTCCATCTCTCCAGTTTCCTACTGGATTGAGGATCAGGGCTAGAGCTTAAGTCCCTTCCTTGGAGAAGAGGGGAAAGGGAAACCTTTGACATTGTCTGGCCCTAAAGCAGAGCAACTGTAAGACATCCAGATCTGAAAATGTCAAGACTGGCTCTCTCTCTCTTAGCATGACTTTTGTTATAACAACCTTCCCTTTTCTGCTTTGAATTTTCTTTCCAAATGTCTTTTCTATGAACCTAAAACTTGCCTGTCTTGTTTAAAGAAGGGGTACGGGCATGTTCCAAGTCCTGGAATTAATCCACCTCACCAAAGAAATGATTGGATCAAATGGTGGAGAGTGGGAAGGGAGTGGAGAGGAACACGGGGACGGCAGAGAAGGAATAACGCTTATTTCACAGTGACCTAACACAAGACAAAAAACAGCTGAAGAAGAATATACGTGAGATGTGCCTGGAACTCCATGTCTGTCTGCAGTGGAGACATGAGCTAAATCATGAAGGAGGAGATATAAGTAACAATAACGTATCTTTTCAACTGAAAATGCCTGCCCTTCCTAGGATCGTAGGGATACGAAAATGTCCCATCCTTTCCAGAGGTTTCTTGAATCATCAAATCTTAACAACAGGCATCTGTGGAGCCCAGTTTAAGAACCCTGATTGGAGAGATGTTCTCGCTTGAAGCAGTTATGTGTGAGTCTGAAGCCATATAATTCCATGCCTTAAGGGAAATGCTGGAGAGATACCCCAGGGTCATTCAAAACTTCCTCTTCTGTGCACTTAAAACCCTACTCCCTCCAGAGACCGGGCAGGGAATTCAATTGAATGGAGCTTCTTAGATCTAGAGGATGCTTGCCCGTTGACAAGGGGCAACCACTGACTAGTGACCAGTAGTGTCCCTGCAGAGGCACATTGCTAGTTAGGCACACTGCTAGTTAGGCACATTGCTAGTTAGGCACATTGCTAGGTCTTCCAAGTTTCTAAGAAAGACCAAAATTCTAATTTTTATGTTAGATCTCCTAGGTCTGTTGCTGGTGTCTGCCTGCTCGTTTTGCTTTAGTTTTCGTAACTAATTCACAGAAAAGAAATACTTAAAAAACGTTCTGCAGTGATATTGTACTATAGAGGTATTAGGTGTTTCTGCTGGGTGAAGGGTACATGGAACCCTACTATTTCTGCAACTTTCAGTGAATCTGTAACTATTTCAAAATATAAAGTTAAAAAAGAAAAAAAAAGAAAAGGCTCGGAACAACATAATCCGTAAAGAAAATAAAACTAGGTTGGGCGACAGAATTTACCCTACTCGCCTCCAGTCTTGAGAGGAGGCTTTGCTTCTTGAGAATTATAGCTCACCCAAAGGCAAGAACAGACAGTACTAAGGATGCCCATAAGAGGACTTTTCCTTACACAGTTTCTTTTGAGACAACAAGCTATTTCTTCTAGAGAACCTCACTGGCTGAGAAGTAGAAAACAATGATACTGGGATCCCACTACCCCAACTATATGAACTTCAACTGTGTGGAAGAGATTTTTATCAAGGTTGATTTTCAAGTGTGACTTGGGACCAGAAGAATGGAGGGGTCCTAACACACCTTCAGAAAGGGGTGTGTGCAGAAGGTTATACAAGCCAAATGAATTCATTTTAGAGTCAGTAAGCCTGAGTTTGAATTCCAGTTTGGCTCCTTACTGGTTGAAAGACCTTGACAAAGACTCATCCATGTCATTCTCCATCATATAAAATGGGGATGATATAATTTTCCACTTCCCAGGGCTAACTAAGATAAGATCACATGTAATAATGCCACATGAAAGGTCTCGATAATCTTTGAGGTAGCAAACAAACAGAAACGGAAGAGGTGGTTTTTGTTGCTGTATGGCAGAACATAATCCCTATAATCAGCTTTATGACCTGGTAAATCAACTCCCTATGTTCCCAAGCCCCTATATTTTTATTGAGTTCATAGGGGCTTGTTGTTTCAAACAAGAGAAAATAAAACTTCCATCCATCACCTTGTTCTGTGACTCATATGACACACCTGGGAAAGCTTAACATTAACAAAATGCCGTGCATCGTAAACCACCCACTAATGCCCCTTCATTATTCTTCTCAGGTCCGTCTTTATTCATTTTTCTCTCCCTTGACACTATTTTCTGTCGCTTAGGGGGTAATCTGAACATCCATCTTGTTTAAGGGTAGTTTCCTTCTCATATGAAGTAGAAGTCCAGCCTGGAAGCCTAGGTACTTATGTGAAGTACTTCTTGACCTGGAGAGGCAATAATTGTCCATACAATAGCTATCTTCTGAGACCTACGTTTTACACGGTCATCTGAGAAAGAAGCTCCCCTACTCTTCATGAAGACCAGTTTGTTTCCATTCCACTGCTGTTGAACAGGATGTAGAAAGTGGAAGTTCTCATAGGTCTTCTAGAAACATATTCTTTATCATTCCAGCATGTTCTCTTGCCTGTGTCCCCATGTTCTCCAACCTTATCTCCTGTTACTACTTCTCACTTGGCTCCAGCAATACCAGCCTGCTTGCCTGTACTGGAGCTGTCCCAGCTGTCTTCACTTGGCTGACATCTTGGTTCTCTCAAGATTCAGGTACAGCCTTCTCTCCTCCAGGAAGCCTTCCATAGAGGCCTGGAGTCGGCCTTGGTCTCCCCCACACAGGTTGCTGTACTGGCATTTTTCATCCCTTCCCATCTAATTAAGGCAGTCATGTCTATCTCCCCTACCACATGTGAGTTCTTGAGGGATCTCAGACTCTTCCTGGTTCCCTTTTGTATCCCTAGAACCTAACCTAATCTTGGGATTCTCTGGAGATGTTTGGTGAAGGAGAGCTAAACCGAAATGAATTTAGATTCTAAGGTTTTGGAGATAAGGGCTGTATCCTTTTCTGTTCATGACTGAAAGCTAATTCCTAAAACTGCCCCTGGAACAAAGTCATCAGTCAATAAGTATTTGTGGAGGGAGCAAAGGAACAAATGAATGAACGTACACTGGCATAAATATTAGTGATGGTGGAAAGGGAGCATTCTTCTTAGGTCCATTTGAAATCATTTTATTGGGCGCCTGGGTGGCTCAGTGGGTTAAAGCCTCTGCCTTCGGCTCAGGTCATGATCTCAGGGTCCTGGGATCGAGGCCCACATCGGGCTCCCTGCTCATGGGGAGCCTGCTTCCTCCTCTCTCTGCCTGCCTCTGCCTACTTGTGATCCCTCTCTCTGTGTCAAATAAATAAACAAATAAAATCTTGAAATCATTTTATCACTACTCTTTTTCTGTGACTGAACCCTTTGGTCTTAATTCACAGTGCTGTGTGATTATTCAGGGGATGATATAAAATAGCAGGATAAAGTGATTGAATGGACTCAAAGCCAGATGACTCAGACTAAAATCCAAACTCCACCACCTAACATCTGTGTGGCTTTGGGCACATGTCTGAACCTCTCTGGGCCTCTGTTTCCTCATTTGTAAAATGGAGGGTAATAACAGTACCTCCCAGACTAGTAAGGACTTAGTGAGTATAAAAGAGACACTTAAAAGAGTGCCTAACACATAGTAAGTGCTCATTATTGTCATTATTTATATGAACTAGGAGTCAGGGTTCTAATAACATATAAGATAATTTTTAAAAATTTAATGAGCATCTACTATGTGCTTGACACCGAGTTAAACTCTGGGGAGGCAAATATGGGGGAACATGGTGTTTGCACAGGTCAATCATAATTTATAAAACCTGGAAATCTAATCTAGTGTTATGAGTTCAGTGAGGCAGGTATAACAATGTCAGCAGAAGAAGCAGGTGATTTGTCCAACAAATAAGATGGACAAATAAGATGTCCCAGAGAATGAGATTCTGAGCTAGGGGTCTGAAGGATAAACAGGAGTTAAGCAAGAGAACATACAAGTATGGAAGGATAATTTACTGAGACTGAGTGTGTGTTTGTGAGTGTGTGTTCCTGTGTGCATATGGCTAGGGCGGGCAGAATCAGAAAGGATAGAATCCATCTATATTTTGTTTTATATTTCATGTTTTCTCTCCTCCTCCATTTAAAGAAGGCAACCTGGCCTCTGTGCGCCTTTGGCTTGGGTGTGTTTGACCGAGAGCTGAAGACACCACCATAACCTTTCAGATCTTTACTCTCAGAAACCTATTAAGGGAGTATGTGGATGGGGGGTTGGGATGTTTTTGAGTATATTGAATCAGAAGCTTCAGGATCAACAGGAGGGTTCCCAAGTCTAGAAATGGCTGGTTTGGGGTTCTGAATGTACTGCGGACTGGCACCCTACATGTTCACATGTTCATTCAGTGTCACGAGAAGGTGGCCGGAACTTTAGAAGGAAAGACAAAGATGGCCCCTTGTTGCCCAGTCACTGGGCTCATGGCATGGCTGCAAGGTGGGGCGGCTCACCCAGCAACACGGGGGGCGGTGGGAGAGGGAAAGCACCAGCCAACCCCATGACAGATGCTGCACCTGTGGGTAGATCCAGGCTACCTGGGGAGTCCAGCATCCAGGCACGTGCCTTTCTAGTCCCAGTCTAATCTCCCCGGAAATGGAAACCATCTTCTTGGGGCAGGGGAGCATGGTGGTAGGCATGCATTATAAACAGCCAATCACAGAATAAACACCAAAGAATCAAGAATGTCTGGGCTCGGGAAACTCAGAGGACATAAAACCTCAGCAGCCATGTATCGTGTTTACACACAAAACACCTTTCCTTTCTTTTTTTCTTAGGTAGCTTAGGTAGGGAAAGACTGCCAGAGATGTGACATTAACTCTTGTAAATAAATATTACAGCGCGTAATAATGTATCCTGCGATGTATACATGTGCATATTCACTACGGAAATCACTGTGTGGCCACTGTTGTATGTATGATGGATTTGAGAATAAAGACACAAAATTGAGTGATGGTGACTGTCATGTGATCCAAAGGCACTTAGAGGGGAACCTGGGAGGGAAACCATGATGACAGGCATAGGCCCAGGGATATCTAACCTTAGGCAAGGGAAGCAGTACTTCCAAGGTGGGTTTCCAAGGAGACCACCTGTTCCCATGAACCTCTTGCTTCCGGACACAACCATCACTGCAATTATTCTCTTGGGCTTTTAGAAAGTCTATGAGAAGTGAGTTTCCCTGTTCATGGTAAGGGATTTTCACTGGAGTAGCTTTCCCAGAAACGAGTTTGGAAATTGCCCTATAGAGAACACGCACACGCATACCCTGGCCTTTTATTCCAGGGCAAGAGGCCGGATTTCCTGGAGATGGGAGGGTGATTTTAAATAGCAGAAAATGCCTTCAAAGGCCATTATCGAGTCTGACCTAAATGTTAGGTTGGCCCTGATCATTATGCCTCTCAGCTGTACTGTGCACTGTAATTATCAGCTCTCACGCTGTCCCACCCTCACAAAGGAACCCTCTGAAGCTGTCCAAGTCACAGACTGGGCCTGTCAACTTCTTCCTTCTCCATGCCCATGATGAAACAAGAGGTGAACAGAATGCACTCTTCTGAAGGAGGTTATGTAATGGGGAGGCCATCTGTGACCCTGCTCCAAGGCAGCCCACAACAGTCCCTTGTCTGTCCTCTCTACGCATTGTTCACTGATGGCTCCAGATGTTGAACCAAAGTGATTTCTGAGGTCACCTATTCAGAACATCTCAACATTACAGAATGTGAGAGGAAAAATAAGCCAGTGTTGTTCTTTGGCGAGGACACTAAACAGAGCTTTCCTTTGGAGAGCTTTTCTGAGTTTTTCCAGACAGTATTTCAAGTTTCAAAGACAAAAAACAAAAAATACTGGTGCTTATTGCTGGTGAGTGGGATGCCCAGATGGGTACCCTTTGTGCACCCAGACGATAGGAGCGTAAATTGATCCGTTCTGGAAAGCTGTTTGAGAATACAGATCTTTCTTAACTTACGATCGGGCTACATCCTGATAAACGCATACTAGACTGAAAATACCGTTAAGTTGAAAATGCACATAATATACCTAACCTACTTAACATCATCGTTTAGCCTAGTCTACCTTACACGTGCTCTGATCACTTACATTAGCCTACAGTTGGCCAAAGTCATACAACACAAAGCCTGTTCTATAGCAAAGTACTGAATATCTCTTGGACTGTATTGAGTACTGTACTGAAAATGACAAATCACAATGGTTTCCATGTGTTGGTTGTTGACGCTCATGATTGTGGCTGAACCGGAGCTGTGGCGGCCGCCCCTGCCCAGCATCACAAGGGAGAACTGCATATCACTCACCCCAGAAAAGATCCACATTAAAAATTCCAAGTGCAGTTTTTACTGAATGTGTATTGCTTTCACACCGTGGTAAAGTCAAGAAATTTTAAGTTGGGCCACGGTCGTCAGGGATTGTCTGTATTTAACAAGGGCTTGAAGAATATGTATTATTTTAGCTCTGTACTTCCACCCCTATTCTAATAAAACAATCTGAGAGCCAGACAGCTTTATGGAAAAAGGCATTCATTACTGCAAAACAGTGGGGGGGGAAAAAAAAACTAAAATAGCTAGGAGGTGTAGAACTGGGAACTGCTTTTTGCTAAATTCCTCAATGGAACATCTGATGCCATGTAAAATGATGTTTACAAAGAATTTGTAATTAGCCTGGAAAATGCTTATGTCCTGATGATTAATTAAAAAAAAAACAGAATATAAAACTGAATATACAGTATGAGCTCCAGTTAAATTTTAAAAACTCAGTGTAAAGACAATAAGGAATAGATGAAAATGTTCAAGGTGGCTACTTCTGGACTGTAAGATTATGAGTGATTTAATTTATTGCATTCAAGTTTTTTATTGCATGAATTTTCTACTTCAAGCATTTATTCCTTTTGTACATTAAAAATATGTTACTTTAAAATTTGATTTTTGGTGATAAAGTTCAGGAGAGTAATTTCTTGGGGATAAGGAGGAGCGACTGACTGAAAAGGGCCTTTAGAAAACTTTCTGGAAAGATGGGAACATCCTCTATCTTGATCTGGGTGGTGGTTATACAGATGTAAACAGAGGTACACGTTCACTGGGTTGCGCCATCAATGTGTGTACTCCATTGCACGTAACTGACACCTCAACTTAAAAAATACCGCATGCTGACCCTTGCTCCCTTTGGATTCTATAAAGCCTCCGCTGTCTTTCTTCCATGGCATTTTTGGCCAGCCCCTTACTTCCACATGGCTCTTACCCCTCCTGATAAGTTGGCCTCACCCAAGTGCCCTACCTTCACCCTTAACGTTGTAGGCAACTTCTGGTAATAACCACATTGTCTCTTTCCTACAGAGCTCTCCAAAGACAGTTCTTACTTCTAGGACATAATCCATTACTTATTTGCTTACAAGGAGACTTCCTGCTCCCTGGGAACAGCCCTCCATGACCGATGGGAGCTGGTGTGTGACTACCCCAGCTCTGTTACCCCTCAGGTAGGTCAAGTCTGAGTTATGTGTTCTTCACTGGCTCCAGGAGTTTCCCAGAGGGATTATGGCCCAGTTTCTCCAAAGGTAGCTCATTCTCTAACACACCTGCTATAGACTGAATATTTCCAGCTCCCCAAAATTGATTATCTTAAAAGTTAATTTCCAATGTAATGGAATTTGGGGGCTTTGGGAAGTGATTAGGTCGTGAGGGTGGAGGGTTCATGAATGGGGTTAGGGCCCTGAGTAAAGAGACCCCAGAGAGCTCCCTTCCCTGTTCTGCCGTGAAAGACACAAGGAGACATCAACCATCTGCAGTCTGGATGGGGGCCCTCACCAGAGCCTGACCAGCCTGGCACCCCGATCTCAGACTTCTGGCATTCAGAAATGTGACACATCAGCTTCTGTCACTTGTAAATCCCCTTGTCGACGGAGACGTGTTATCACAGCCCTTCAGTGGCTGCTGTGCCCTTCTTGTCTCACTCTGGTCTCTTCCTTCGCCTCCCAAATAAGCCACTTGCACTTGAACCCTTCCTTGCCTCAAGTGTCTGCTTTGGGAAGAAACCAAGCAAAGATAAGCACACGCATCTATTGGGCACCTGCCTTTCTTTATGCAGCTTGCACCCTAGTGGGGGCGACCAGCCATAAATAAGCAAACAGCAAATAAAAGATAATTGTAGGTTGGGAAAATGACCAGGCAAGAACCAAGATGATGGGATAGGGAATAAGTGGGGTGGAGGAGCTATTTCAGACATAATGGTCAGGCATGTCCTCTGGGGAAAGCGACCTTCAAACCGAGACCTGGCAAACCAGAAGGAGCCAGCCACACAAAGGGCAAGAGGGAGAGAATTTAAGAAGGGGGAATGCCGAAAGCAAAGGTCCCCTAGGTGGGAAATGGGTTGCGCATTTATAAACTCAAAGGAGGACCCTAGGGTGGTAGCGGTGATAGAGGCATTTGGAGAATTTGCAGGGGACAGACCATTCAGGGCTTGTAGGAACGTCAAGAAGGTCGGAACCAGGGGAAGCCACTCACGTGGCTTCAGGAAGGTCTTTGCTCTGCACATGAATTTGAGCCGTGTGTGGAGGTTACTCCCTCCATCCTTAAGATGCGAATCCATTCCCCTGGCTTCAGGGAGGAGGGGAGAGGGAAAAGGGCGCCGAGAGGCTGCTTTTGCAAAGAAGTATGTCAGGAGAAGCTGAAGGGACCCTCTGTTTCATCAGGCTAGCTTTCCCTTTGATTCCTCAATACCTCTAATTCTGCTTGTCACCAGGAAATAGGTGTGCTGCAGCTCGGTGACAGCCTTCCCCAGTGTCTATGGCAACCTGGGGCTGGGGCCATTTTTCCTTCACCAAAAGAATGGGCTGGCTTCCTAAAGATAAGTAAAGCCCCATTGTTACTCTCAACTGTAACACAGGTAGCATGCACAGGAGTAATAAAGATAAGCCTGAATACTGCTAACGATCTTGTATGAAATAACATGGATTAAATAAATCATTTCTCTCCAGTCTAATTATAGGTGCTTCAGGATGAAAATGCAAACCAGGCCTCCTTGCTTCTTATTCTAGCCATTATTTCTGGTGTTCTTTTCTTTCCTTTCTTTTTTTTTTTTTTTTTTTTTCTTCTTTCTTTCTTTCGTGACCAGAGTCTGGATCTGTCCTTGTCTAAGGACTCTGCAAAAAGCTGGCTCCCAGGTTTGTGAATCAGAAGCACTTAGATGAGTTCTGGAGATGAACAACAGGGCTAACAAAGCAGGGTGGGGGGAGGAAGGAGCATTACCTGGCAACAAAAGTCTCCTGACTTAGAGATCAGGTGGGTGTAAGGCTCTTCCTCCCCTCTGGACCCCGTGCACAGGCTTTATCTTTCCAAGGAAAGCAGATCATAGCACGCAACAGTATAAAAACCTCTGGTGGTTACTGGGAGACTATAAGATAAAACCTCAGCTGTTTAGCCCAACCTCTTGGACTTCTATTTTCATTATGCACCTTTGTGCTTACTTACTCTGTGGAGCTTCTCCCAATTTCTCCAATGCACCGAGCTGGATCAGGCCTCTGAGCTCTAGGGTGAGCTACGCTCTCCTCCTAGACTGCCCTTCCACCTCTCAAAGAACACATGCCCATTTTCTAAAACTTGGCTCAGGAATCTTTTTTTATCTTAAAGCTTTCTGAGGCCCCCACGTAAGACCATTCTCCCCCGTGCACACTGTATACACCTCAACCCTCATACTGCAGTCTTCGGGACTGGGGAGAGTGATTGTATGAACACCCCAATGAATGGCCTGCATGCATGCACATCCTTTGCTTATAATTTTGTAGTTCCCTGGCTCAGATGGGTGACTTGGAAAATAAGACTATATACAGCAAACCCCAGCAATCAGAGACTTGAAAGCATGTGTGAGTCTCTTCTTGTCCTTTCATACAACTAGGTTACTCACTCTTAGATCCTTGCCACTACTGCAACCGTGAGCCTGGTCTCCGTTGCAAGAGGATGAGAGACACGTGGAGCAGCTTATACGCCGGTGCAATCCTAGACCAGTCAGTGTAGGACGAACCCTCCCGCTGACTGAAGATGCATGAATGAGCCACCCAAGTTGGAAAAACTACCCAGAGAGCCCAGAGACTTTTAAAAAATAAGAAATGGTTGTTTTAAGGTAACTTGTTTTATGCCAATTGCTAAATGATATAAGGGCCCACAAAGGGGAAGATTTGGGTCTCGTTGGTCATTGCCCGACCAGCTATATGAGAAATAACACAGATTTCTTCACCCCCACCAAGAGAGAAGAGATAAGAGGGGTCCACTGCCTTTACGCATTAATTCTTTCCAGTAGAGAAGGCTGGTCCCATTTCTGTTCTAATCCTCGCATCTCATAAATCAGATATAAAACTCTTACCCCTTCAAAGGCAACCCCATATCTATTTGATCCCTTTGAGAGGACAGACGGGTCTCATTTATGGGCCGGTTGTAAGAAGAGAGGGAAAGGGAATGGCTCCCCCTACAGGACATATTTGACCAGCCATGCACAGTTAAAAAGGGTTGAAGTTTCCAGAACCGTTGTGACACCCTCTTTCACTATAAGCGTTTGCTTGCTTGCTTGCTTTTGGAATTGAAGGAGAAGCTATCTCGACCGCCAAGGAGGAAATGAAGGGGAAATACTGTGAGGTGCTAGCAGAACATGAGACACTTTGAGGAAGGGAATCTGCTCTCACGGACACCCAGCCTCACATTGGGTGTGGCCAGTCCTCTCCTGAATGTATTAAAGATCACAGTAAAAAATGTTTGATGAGTGCTTGATCCATGCCAGCTCTGTGCAAACCATGCAACGGTCACATAACTCCAGATGTGGGCTCATTTTACAGACAAGGAAAAAAATGTCAGAAAGTCACATGCCCAAAGGCAGAGGTATAAGTGATGGAAATGGGGTTCAGAGGAGGCCAACTTGTTCTGATGACTGTGTATACACTACCCTGAGGAAAGAAGCCACACTGCACCCTGAAGCCCACTAAGGGGCCCTAGACATTGGAGGTGGATCAGCAGGAATGGACAGAGAAAGGGCAATTGCCTCCTCTGTACTCCACCTCAGACCTTCTTCCAAATCAGTGCTGTTAGACCTGGGTCCTTCTGCCCCCATTACTCTATACTTCCAGGCTTGTGGCTTTCTTCAGCACACAGGCACTGGCCTAAGGGAAGAGCATCTCAGAACCAGGCCATTTGGAGTTTTGTTCACCCTTTAGAACCCCCCACTTCACTCAGCTGGATTCCACCTGTGTTCTTGGCTCACCTCACTACGCTGTCACAGAAACATAATCAACCACCTCCTTTTCGTCTTACCTTACAGTCCACCCCATGTTTTAACTCTACTATTTTAGTCCATTTGATTTCTACACCAGGCTATTTCCAAATATATATAACCACATAATTATAACTTTATAAGCCATTTATCCAAATTCTATTTTTTAAAAGATTTTAAAGATTTTTTAGAGAGAGAGAGAGCATGGTGGGAAGAGGAAGAGGGAAAAAGGAAATCTTGAGCAGACTTCCCGCTAAGCGCAGAGCCTGATGTGGGGTTTGATCTCACAACCCCAAGACCACAACCTGAGCTGAAATCAAGAGTCAGACGCCTAACCAACTGAGCCACCCAGGCCCCCCAAATTCATTTTACATACATAATTTAGTACACATTACCTCTCCAAAACAAAACATCCCCCTTTCATTCAATATTTTCCACCATCCCCTGCCCCAGACTTTGTCTAAATTTCTTATGTCCCAATAAATAAAAGAAGCCACCTCTGCATTGCCCCCAGTCATTCTCTGTCAATTTATACACCGCGCCCCCCAACCAGGATGTACCTTTAATTTCCTCTACAGAAAGCAAAGTCAAATGTCATTGTCTTCCCCATCCCCAATTGGATTGATCTGGGGGAGCAGCTCTGATGTTTTGCATTCATCAGAGATTGATGTGGAAATTGATAAAATGGAGTCAAAAGAAAGTGACACAAATTTGCATATGGTGGATGAGAGGTGAGCACAAGTGCTCGTTGCCGTTGTCAACAGTCGGTGTTTAGGAAGAATTTGCCTGACCCCAGCTGAATAGTAATATGCACGTGGAAATTGATAATTATGTTCACTCAACTCTCTGCAAAATGCCTTCATGTGTTAAGATGCAAAAACATGAAGCTAAGTGCCCAAGTCTTTATTAACTCAGTGTGAAGTTTTTACAGTTGAAGGCAGCAGGTTTGCATCTATAATTACTCCTCAGCTTTCCAGCAGATCTAAATGGACAAATGTACCAAAGTACCAGCAGCTCCTATCCCCTCCTGATACAGTGCATCACTCTCCTGCTGGAAGAAATGAATGGGAGTTGATAGGGAGCTAGACAACTCTGTTGGTGGCTTTGAGTTTCCCTTTGACTTCGCTGGAGAAACCTGAGCCCTGTAGGTAGAAAGTTCAGAGATCCGTCTTGCGGCATGGAGTTGGAGTAAAATTCATTTAACGAATGAATAATGAGTGTCTACCTTGTGCGAGGCACTCTTCCAGGAACTGGAAACAGAGTGGTGAGACAGACAGGCAAACATCTTCCCTCGTTCTACTGGGAAAGACAAACGCTAAATGAACAATTAAGTAAACAAGATAATTTCAGAGGCAGTAAGTACTAAGAAGGAAACAAAAGTGAAATGAAGATCTAGCTGGTTACTCCTCTTTGCCTGTTTTTTGGGGATCTGAATGACCTGTCACCATGCTCCGGCCATATGGCTGGACTTGCTCATTCTCATCTTTCTGGAGTAAGAATTGGGAGCCTTATGCCCCCTTAGACTTTGCACTAAACTTCCCTATTTCCCATTCCATTGCTATATTCTCTGGCTAGCTAGATCACTTTTCTTTCTTTTTTTTAAAGATTTTATTTATTTTTGTGAGAGGGAGAGAGAGACAGCGTATGCATGAGCGCACACGAGCAGGGGAAGGGGCAGAGGAAGAGGAAGAAGCAGGCTCTCCCTGCTGAGCAGGGAGCCTGATGTGGGACTCGAGCCCAGGACTCTGGGATCACGACCCGAGCCGAAGGCAGATGCTTAACTGACTAAGCCACACAGACTCCTGCTAGATTACTTCTCCATCTTCCACCTGCTCCATGTCTCCCATGACTGCTCACATCTGAGTCAGCCCAAGACTCATGTATTTACCACCATTTCCCCTAAAGAGCCTACTTTTTGTGCAGTATTTCGTGCAGAGAAATGAATGAATGAATGAATGATTCATTGAGGGGCAATTCTGGGTTCCCAGTGTCTATTCTCTAAGGCCACTGTGCAGTGAAGAATTAACTTTACCTGAAGAGAGGTCTAGCCTTTGCCCTTGGCACTAGGATGTAATCCCTAGACCCTTGAGATGTTCATGCTGGGAGGAGTATCTTTGCCTGGGGATCCTGGCCACCAGAGAGTCTAACAATGTGTTGTATAATGGAGGTTTTGGACCATACAGTATGAGTTCCACCTATGAAGGAACTAGAGACTAATGGTCAGCGCCACGTTATCAGATCTAACTCTAACCATACAAGCCATATGGGATTAAGCCCCAATAAAAATGCTAGATACCAAAGCTTGGGTGAGCTTCCACGGTTGGCAATACCTTGCCTGTGATCACACATTGATCCTGGGAAAGTCACACTGTCCATAATTCCAAGATGGCTGAAGCTCCACATCTAAAACCTTTCCTGGTCTCTGCCCATGAGCTTCCTCCACTGACTGACTTTAATCTGTATCCATTCCCCGCAATAACCTGGGAGTGTGGAACTGGAACTGTGAGTGTAACGGAGAATAGAACTTGTTGTGAGAATGGAACTGTGAGCGTAACAGTTCCAGTGAATTCCATGAATCTTTCTAGCAAATTATCAAAGCTAGAAGTGTTTTGGGGACCCCTTCAACTTGCAATTTTTGTCAGGAGTGAGGGCATCTTTGTGTGAACTTTGTGCCCTCTCTCATACAACTGTCAACCACTTGCAGCCACACGGCTGCCTCAGGTTGCCACATAAAAGAATCCTGCACATCCCTGCAGCTCACAACCTAAGTTCTGAATACCTATTTATGGCTGATTCTCCATACAGATACAAGCTCTGTATAGCCTTTCACTCATCCAGTTTTGGTCTGTTTGCCCATGTCCTTTTTATTTACTCTAGAATCATTTTCTATCCTCATAATATTAATTCTGCTTGAACTGAGTTTCTTTGTACTGGCTACTCAGCCCCCAATAAACACAGGCCCCAACACTTCCTATTACCTTTCTTTATGCTTAGATCAGTCCCCAAATAGGAACTGAAGGCCTGGTTAATTTACCTGTGAAACAAGAAGAAAATTCCATAAAATAATGGTTCCATATGAGAAATAACAAACATGACTAGGGCCACTCTAAGCAAGACCTTAGAAAGAATTCACTCTTATCCCCTTCCTCCCTTCCTTCCTTCCTTCCTTTCTTCCTAGGAATATGTCTGACATGTCACTACAAACTCACAAATATTTGTAATATATGCCCAATGTATGGATGAATTAACCTATAGTGAGCACCTACCATATTTTATACATGGTTCTAGGCACTAAGATACAGTGACGGATAAGAAAGACATGTTCCGGGCGCCTGGGTGGCTCAGTGGGTTAAAGCCTCTGCTTTCGGCTCAGGTCATGATTTCAGCGTCCTGGATCGAGGCCCACATCGGGCTCTCTGCTCAGCAGGGAGCCTGCTTCCTCCTCTCCCTGTCTCTCTACCTGCCTCTCTGCCTACTTGTAATCTCTCTCTCTGTGTCAAATAAATAAATAAAATCTTAAAAAAAAAAAAAAGAAAGACATGTTCCAACTTTGATGTACTTGTTCTACCAGTCAACCTGTTGGACTAAAGGAAAAGAAATATCTAAAGGCAGTACAGAGGATCCTAAGAGTAACCTCTTAGGGACATTTATTCTGTTTTGGCTCACCTTCTCCTTTCACCAATTATGGATCTTTTGAGGTCATGGGATGCCATAAAAATAATGGAGATGCTTTGACTGGAAAGGCCTTAGATATTCTTAGCATAGACCCATGTCTTATGAGCCAAGTCCTAGCCTAGGCATGCCTTGAGGAGAAAGGACTTTATAAAGACTTTATACCCTCCACTCTCCGTCCTTCAAGTTCGCCCTCCTCCCACAGGATCACATAAATGACAAGGGGAGTAGGTTACAAAGGGAGTATTATCAATGGAAACACGATGGTGTATAACCTTCATCTTTTCACCTGGAGATGTTCTAGCCTATTGGTTTTTCATTCTCTTTTTTGCAGGGGGCCTTATCTCCTTTGTTTTTCCAAATAAGTCATAACCCAATTATTTGGTGCCCTAAGCCATACATCAAAATCTGAAGTCACTGGTGTTTATATATCAGGGAAAGTTTCTATTTCAGAGGAGAGGGAAAGTACATTCCTCCTTGCCTCTTCTAGCCTGGTGTTTGCTAATATTAGACTGTAATTGACACTACATATCATGTCTGGAGACCTTAATGGAGGTGTTTAACACAATTAATTTAGAAGCAAAAGGGCAAAATAAAGGCATCATGCTGATGTCTGGCCATTAGAAGTTAATCTACCTTAAAATAATGGGTATGAGCAAAGAAACAAGTTTGCATGAATCCTTTGATATCCATATAGTCAGAATCAAGCTCCACATGATTATTAATATGGTCTCTAAACATGTACATTTGCATACTCAATGGACAATAATTGAGTATCAAAACCCAGTAAAACTGGATTCACGGAAGGTACCAAAGGAGAGATACAGTCCTTGTCCTCTTGGAGATGGGGTCTATTGATACATAAGCAGAACACATATTAACAACCTCAAAATGAGTAAGTTCTATGAGTGCCTTGAGGAGAGGGGTGGAATCATTAGGGCCACAATAATAATAATACAGAGACAGCATTTATTGAATGCTTACCGTGTGTTGTAAACTTGATACTCCCTTTCCTAATCTTTACAACGAGTCCCTGAGTACTATCATATTAGTCCCATTTTATAGAGAAAGTTCAAATTTAAAAGTTATGTGAGCTGCCCCATTTCACATAGCTGGTATATGCCAGGATCAGGGCTGGCAAAGAAGAATGCCTAATAGCTGACCTCTAAAGCCCATCATTTCTCTGGCAATTTATATTCTGGAGACGAGGAGATGTGGGACAACCTGTCCCATGGCACAGATTCCAGTAAACTTGTTGGATGCTTGAAAGAATGTGGCAGGCAGGGTGGGGGGAAGTAGGGGGTAGGGAGGGAAAAGATGAAACAAGATGGGATTGGGAAGGAGACAAACCATAAGAGACTCTTAATCTCATGAAACAAAGTGAGGGTTACTGGGGAGTGGGGGGGTAGGGATAAGGTGGCTGGGTTACGGACATTGGGGAGGGCTTGTGCTATGGTAAGTGCTATGGAAGGTGTAAGCCTGATGATTCACAGACCTGTACCCCGGGGCAAAAAAAGAAAGAAAGAATGTGGCAGAGTTATCAGTAGGGTGTCTGGAAGGAAACTCATGGGTCTAACACTGAAGTGGCTCAACGTAAGTGAGGTCCATATTATGGGCATAAACTATCCTCTCTCTGATATGATCTGTCTTAGGTGGACTGCAGTTGATCTGAATTTGTAATGATGCAGAAGACCACGGTTAGATGAGGGAGATCCCATTCCAAGTTCAGAGGAACAAGACTTGCCCTGCAGAACCTTCACCATCTCCCAACCAGCTGCTCAGTAGGACACAAAGACATGCTTCTTGTCCTTGACTGTTCCTTCTAGACTACTTGAAGCCCTCCATCTGTGTCTTGCTCTCTCAGGCAGTAATCCATTTCTCATCATGTCATTTATCCAATAGACAACAGAGCAACAAGGCAGCTTCGATTTGTCCAAAAGCATTCAGCAAAATGAAGGAGATGCCATTGCTGAGGTAGCATTAATGTTAATGGGAATCTGAGCCTGGGATTATGATAGTTCTCTCAACCTGAGAAGACAGCCTTCTTAGGCAGTCCTTAAGTGTTCTCAGAAACTGGCTGAAGCAGCCTCCTGATGGCTAAATCCAAGAGGGTTGACCCTTCAGGTTTAATGAATCTCTAAAGAGCTACAGATCTACTTTGCTGATGAAGTCTTCACCCATTCAACCAAGAATTATTGAGTACCTACCATGTTCCAAGACTATTAATTTCTTGATTTATCCAAGAAACATTTATCGAACATCTTCTGTGTTTCGTGCCATGGGATGGACAGAGGTGATGTAGAGAAGAATAATAAATGGTATAGTCCCTTAGGAAATGTAAGATTTAGCATTTATCATCCATCTCATAAATACTTATATACTCTGTGCCAGATACCAAGTGAAGCACTTTATATTCATTCTCTTACTTAATTATCACAATAATGCCAGGGTAGACTGGATTTTCCTATTCCATATGCCCTACAGAATCTTGCCACCCCTATTGAAAGAGGAAGTCTATTTCTTATCCCCTCGAACCTAGGTGGCTTTTGTGACTGTCTAGGGTAATAGAGTATGGTGAATGTAATGCTATGTTACTCTCAAGGCTGCACCATAATGGGAGGTACAGCTCTGCTTGGCTCTCTCTCTTGAGACAGTCACTCTTGAACCCAGCCGTCATGCTGTGATGAAACCCAGGACTCATTAAGATGCTACATGGAGAGAGACCAAAGTCCCCAGACCTTAGTCTCAGCCGAACTCCCAGCCAGTAGCCAGCACTAACCTGGAAACCACAAGGTTGACCCATCTTAAAAGCAGACCTGAGCTCACAGGGGAGGAGCCACAGCTGATGCTGAGTAGAGCATAGTGGAGCCTTCCCTACTGAGCGCTGCCCACGTCGCACATCCACGAGCAAAATGTGTTTTTGTTTTAAGCCTCCTGGGATGGCTACTTTTATGTGTCTACTTGACTGGGCTAAGGGATTTCCAGAGAGCTTGTAAAACATTCTTTCTGGGCGTGTCTATGAAAGTGTTTCTGGCAGACACAAACATTGGGCTCATAAAGAAGATCACCCTCACCCTTTACACGTTGAGTCTCTGCATAGATCAGGGGGCTCTGTTTCCTAAATACAGACTCTTCCTTAACAGAGTCTGTATTTAACCAGTTACTATCCTCGGCATCCACAGGGTTCTGGCTAGGACGGACGGGACTGTTGGCTACTGGGAAATATCGAGCAACGAACCCACTGACAAAGAATCGATTCCTGTATCACGTCCCTTCCACAACCTTACAAAATTGCTGTGTGGCACACTTCTGCCTCTGGGTCCCCAGCATCACAGAAGCCTGTTAATATTGACTTTCATCTAATTATTTCAGTATTTATGTTGTTCTTTTTTCATTTTTATTTTCCTAGTTACCTTACACCCTAAGGGGATGCTAATTGATAGAAAGGTTCCGGCTCTCCCAGACTCAAACTATATTCCCTCCTTCCTCCTCCCCCCACGACAGGTATTTTGTAAGAAGAAATAGCAGGTTTGTCACTTAAACGTTCCATGCCTCAGTTACCTTATCTTAAAGTAGGCATAATGCTACTACATCAATTGCTCCCTCTGTAGAGTACTTGTGAGGGACAGAGGGAGCTCTTCAGCTGAGTGTACTGCCTGATACTTAGTGAGTATTTAATAAAGGGTAGTTGAAAATAATCATGACCCCGTTTGTAGGGAGATGCTAGCAAAGTCGCCCAGATTTATCAGAGGACTCCAAAGTTTCAGAATTGTGCTTGGTAGATTGCATCGTTTCTGCACGGGCCCATCTCATCACAGCTTTCTCACGGAGGGCTGCTAATCTTCATCAAGATTAGTCCCAAACTCACAGTCCCGCAACCCCGAGGCGGGCTCTATTTTCTCCACTCGGATCCCCCCGTCTTGCTGTGAGCGCTCTGACGTGTTCAATTCATAGTTCAGCTTTACGACTGGAGTCGGAACCAGACTTCCCTATCTGAAGCTACAGTCTCTTTCTTGGGACTTCATTTATATTTGGTTGTGGCCCAGGCTGCAACTGCCTGTCCATTCCCAGAATCACTGCTTCATTCCCCCCCGAGTAGAGCAATTGGAAAATTTTCTCTATAACTACTACTACTACTACTACTACTACTACTACTACTACTACTACTACTACCACCACTACTATTACTAAAGTAATAACAGTGGCTGAGACCAAGTGCTCATTGTATACTGGGCACTCTGCTAAAGGATTCACGTGTATAATATCCTTTATTCCTCAAAAATTCTTTTTTTTATTTTTCTTTTTTCTTGCTTCTTTTTTTTTAAGATTTTATTTATTTATTTGACAGACGGAGACACAGTGAGAGAGGGAACACAAGCAGGGGGAGTGGGAGAGGGAGAAGCAGGCTTTCCACTGAGCAGGGAGCCGGATGTGGGGCTCGATCCCGGCACCCTGGGATCATGACCTGAGCTGAAGGCAGACGCTTAATGACTGAGCCACCCAGGCACCCCTGATTCCTCAAAAAAATTCTGAGGTAGGTTGTATTCCTATCCCCATTTTACAGTTGAGAAAATAAGGACCTGAGAGATTCATAAAGTCCCACATCTAGATAAAGACTTTCATAAATCTCCCAACAGGTGGGTAGTTTCCTTTTAATGTTGACATTTAGGGATCTAGGGTGGTCAAAGATTTGTTATAAGAGTAACGTAGGCCCTATTTGAAAACATAACCTTCTTTCAAAGATAATGCTCCTATTAGCCATTAACTTTATAGCAGGATTTCTAAGCCACAGCACTATTAACACTTGAGGACAGATAATTAATTAGCTGTTGAGGAGGGGTGTCTTGTGCATTGCAGGATGTTAGGCAGCATCCTTTGCCTCAAACCAGTAGCATCTCCCCCTCCACCCAAGATGAGACAACCAAAAATGTCTCCCGACATTAACAAATGTCTTCTGGTGGGGGGCACAGTTGCCCCTGGTTGAGCACCACTGCTCTAAAGCACAGAATAATCCCAGAAATCATCTGTCAAATGGAGCTGAACATAGATCAGGTTCATTTTTGGCAGATACAAAGGTCACGGGAAAAATCTAGGGCACAAGACTTTGTTCCGCAAGATTAGGATTTTAATAGGGTGTGGGGCATGAAAGTAAAAAGCTACCAACTTAGGCCAAGTTGGTTGCGGGGAGCGGGGGGTGCCCTTAGGAATGAAAGCCATAAGAGAGTGAACATAAGACGCAGGGGGCAGAACAACAGAGGGCCCTGTACTACCAAGGGGGCTGTGGAGCTGGGGTGCCTCCTCAGAACTGTCCCCGACTGACACTCAGGGACTGGACATGTGCACCCCTCTGTTGACCATGTGTTGGATGGAAGCTGCCCCTGAAGGAAGTAGAAACAAGGGCAAGTCTACTGCAGAGACTAAGCTACAAGTCCCCAGAAACCAAAACTCTTGATGGCTTAGAGAGTAAATGCCTTGGTTCTAAAAAAGAGATCTCAGGGCAAAGCATAGCAGTCACTGGAGGCAACAAATTGCATTTAAGGCTCTTGGATAGATGTTTTATGTAGTTTCATGGATTTCCTCATTACAACACTCTGTATCATGTAGGCATCATTCTTCCCATTTTCCAGATGAGGACACTGAGGTCGATTAGGATATTTTTGGAGACAAGTTACTAAAACCCCAATGCAAGACAGCTTGAACAAAAGAAATTAATTTATCAGTTCTTGAAACTGAAAAGCCACCCAGAGATTTGGCTTCTAGTCCAAGTAGAGGCAAGGCTCAAAGGATGACACCAGGACTCAGTCTCGATTGGCTCTGCTGTCCTCTGTGTTGGCTTCATTTACAGATCCCTACCTGGTTGCTCTCAAGTTATCCAGGCTTGGTCATTGCAGTGTGCTTCCCTCCAATCTCAAGCAAAAGTCTTAGAGTATATCCCCTTGACTCTGACTGGCTGGACTCTGTCATGTGTCCATCTTGAACCAAATCGCTGGAGACAGGAGAATGGTGTGAAGCCAGCTCGGTATGGCTGATTCACCTCGGAATCCAGGAAGAGTCCCCTTCACTAGAACCACCTGGGTTGAGGGTGGCAGAGAGGTAGGGTATCTCCTCCCCCCCGAAAATCTGTGACCTTAACAACTGATAACAATCTTAAGGAGGAGGAGGAGGATGCTAGGCAGCAAATACAGCAAATGCCCACCATTGAGCCTCTGGCAAATGGAGTCATTTACCCCAAGGTCATAATACTGTAAAAGCAGGTTCAAGCCCATGACTGTCTGAATCCATAGCTGTTTCTCTTTCCCTTCTGCCTCTCAAGAAGGCATAAGCCACAGAGATGATTTAGGCTAAGAGCAAACTACAGCTCATGGGTCCAATGTGCTCCACTGCCTTTTTTTTTTTTTTTAAGTAGTTTTATTGCAACAGAGGCAAGCCCACTTATGAATGTATTATCTAGGGCTGATTTCACTCTACAGCTGCAGTTGACTGGTAGGAACAGGGACCCAGAAGCCTAAATGATTCACCATCTGACCCTTGACTGAAAAAGCTTATCACCTCCTTTATTCAAAGAATGGATCTCTAGTGATATTGCCCAGTGGCTGCCCTGCTGGATAGAGCCAAGGGGGCAGCAAGATGTTGGGCTTGTCTCCTTTCACTCCTTCTTCCACCCCCACAAGGAGTCTTGGGTCACCAGCCATGGTTCTTACTTTTGTCCCTATTCACTTAACACCAGGTTCATTTGCCTCCGCCAGAAGAGTCGTCCTTCCACGAAAAAGGGAAAACAATTCAGAAAGGAAGACTTGCACACAAACTGCATGTGTGAATGCTCCTGAAATTCGCCAGTTACACACATTGCTATTCTCGAGGTGTTTTATCTCCCTTCAAAAGAACTGAGAAACTTAATGGCAGCTAATATCACAACAAGACCCATCTCGGTCCGGCCACAGACCGAGAGGGTTTTATTCTCCCTGTGCCTCTGTCAGATTTTGAATGGATGTAGTTTCATTCCCCTTCTCATCTAATATCGGAACATATCAATCTACAGTGAGATCTCATTTTTAAATGATGTTCTTGTATTTCAAGAGGCCTTTTCAAGGGGGAAAATAGCTCCACTCAAAAGAAAGCTCATGGCTGGAAAGAAAGCGTATTTATCTCCAACAATTCAACAAATATATATCCTGGCTGCTTGGCGCAGATTCCGGGTGCCCAATTCAGAGAGGGGATGTGACTTGTTCAGAGTCACACAGCCAAGTTAGAGTCAGAACACCTTTCTTCTTGCAGCTGCTGGATAGTTTCTACTCCCTTGAGGTGAGGCACAGACGGGCTGGGACCAGAATCCCTGTCTGTGCTCTGCTGAGACGTCATGCCCTAGAGAATAAAAAATGCCAACTCTTGCCATTCTCTGGTATAAATTTCTCAGGATTCACCCATTGCTTTTGGAGGGAAATCAGTCACTGGACCGTGGCTGCAAGCACGCACACGGTCTAAGCCTTTGTGACTCGTTTGGCTTATTCTTTCAATGGACTTCTCCTCTTCGGCCAAACACATTCTGTACTTTGCCTGCACTTCCCGCAGTCCCTACCATCACAGGGTCTATGCATTTACGCACTCGCCAATCATCTATTCCACCCTACTAGTCACTGTGCACTCACCTGAACCTTTCTCCTCCACACAACAGCTTGTCCTCAAGGTATCTGCCCTTGACCACCGACTTCTCAGACCAAGTGAAGTTCCTAGTGAAACTCTCATAACTTCCTATACTATTTATTCATTGTATTGATTGCATTGGTCATTTTTTACCTAAAGAGAGTCTCTCCCATTTCCATGTCCTGAAAGCAGGAACTGAGCTAGCCTTTTTGTTCATTGCCATATAGCCAGTTCCCAGCACAGTGCCTGACACCTAAGAGGTGCTCAGTATTCATGCATTAATTAACTAGCGCATATGGCCTCCAGGCTCTGGGGCAGAGGAGAAAAGTAGATGTTTTTATTAGAATGGACCATGCTACTGGAGGAAGTTTGTCTTTCTGTCCTCCTTTATGGTGAGATTTTCAAAAGGCTTGTTTAATCCCACAACCTCCTTCAAGCCCCTGGGTTTTGTCGTTGGTCTCTAATACCTCACTTTACTCCCAGGCTTATTCCTGAACCTCTTCTCTAGACCCTCCTTATGTCCCAAACCAGCTTCTGACCTCTGAGACTCTCCTTCTCTGGTTTAATTTCTCCAACCCATAGACTTGCCTTGAAATAGTTTTGCCTTTCTCCACCCCCAACACCATGGATGGAGCTTCATCCTTTTTGGCTGAAGGTACGACTTGTCCAAATGCCGAGACCATACTTTGGTTCCCAAGAAATGCAGCTCTAAGGAGATTCCAGCCTAGTTCACATCCTCCCAGTGTTTCAAGCCCTACGCTCCCTCTACCCCAAGCATCACACATGGTTTTTCCACGGCCTGGAGTGTTCTTCTGATCCTATTCACTTGGTTAACTCATGCCCATACTTAAGATACTAACTCAAACAGAAATCCTTCTCTGACCCATAAGCCAGGTCAGGCCCCCCTGTTATACCTTCTTTTAACACCATAAAACTGTATTTGTAAAAAATATTTGGAGCAGTTTAAAAGGTTACAACTGTGAGATTATTCTCATTAATGCTTATCTATTCTAGGCTATAAACTCCAAAAAGGTTGGAATCATGTATCCCTTTTTGATTTATTACTACAACCTCAATGTCTGGCCCAGAGTAATGGCTTAAAATATTGGCTGAATGAATTAAATTATTAGAGTTGGGTAGATTCTTGGGGTGCCTGGGTGGCTCAGTCAGTTAAGCAGCTGCCTTCGGCTCAGGGCATGATCCCAAGGGCTTGGGGTCAAGCCCTGAGTTGGGCTCCCTGCTTAGTGGGGACCCTGCTTCTCCCTCTTCCCCTCCCTGCTTGTGCTTTCTCTCTCTTTCTCTCTCTCTCTCTCTCTCTCTCTCTCTCTGTCAAATAAATAAATAAAAATCTTAAAAAAAAAAAGAATTAAGTGCATCCTCTTTGAGCCTCTTCCTCCTTTTCTAATGTAAAGAAATGGGCTGGAAAGCATGGAGGATTTCTTAGAACTTTCCTGAAACATCTCCTACAGTAGGGAGGTCAAATAAGGGGCATATACCCCCTCAATTATTATCTGTGAGCTGGAACAAGCTACTTATTTGCTTTGTTCCTCATTCTCTACCTTTCTAAAATAATTATTAGAATATTAATGCCTCCAATGGTACATTTGTTCATTCATTCATTCATTCATTCATTCATTCAGTAAAGAGCATTTCTCAAAGTCAAGTCCTAGGAGCAACTGCATGGGGACCACCTGAATTACTTAATGATGCAGATTCCTAGCTCCTATGTGAAGATCATAGGTGATACTTAAGCACCTCTAAGTTGAGAACCAATGGGCATAGTGAGTTGTGATGTTTCAACACTGTATGTAAAGCAGTTATGAAGCTGCTTTATAGCACAAAGCCTGCCACCTGCTCAGGGCCACACACCAGTCCATCTTTCCAGCTACTTCTCCATCCATCTACCTAACCACCTACCTTCCGCCACCCTCTCTAATGTAGTACACCCATTTCTTCCTCTAATTCCATTCTATTGTTTTTTATTTGCTTTCCCCATTGTATCCTAAATATCTTGTTCTTCCCCCAAATTAGTAGGAGGTCCATCCCTGGATCAGGTGATGAGAGAACTCTAGGAAATTCAGAAGACAAAGCCATGGTCTTCAAGAAGCTCCTAGCAGAGAAAAGAGATCTGGGTCTCTGCTTCTATATAAAGGTTTGTGGACACATGGTGGCCCCTGGGCTTCAACTCTCACAGCTGACTGCTTCTCCTCTCCTCCCTTGTCCTGCCCCATGAAGCCCAGTTCCATGTTCACCCAAATGACTCTGACTCTGCTTCTCAAACCTTCCCTATCCCACACTTCTTTGTCACTTGGAGATAGGCACAGTCCCTCATTCACCACATCCCACCTGTGCATTCAGAACTTCTTCCTCCTCAGGGTAATCACAGGACAAGATTAATTATGCTAATCAGCCTCTATGGGCTGACACAATTAACCAGAGCATGAGATAGCCCCAGAATCTGTATAGGAGCTACCTACCTGCTGGGTTTAATTTCATCATTCAGCACAGTAATTAAAGGGGGGGGTGTGCTCTTTTCAACTAAAAAGCACATGGTTCCATCCAGTGGAAGCTACGGGTTTTCCAGGGAATATCTGGCCACTTTATGCCCCCTCTTGGCACTTGCCACTGGACATCTCTTTCTTTGGGCTAGGTGCCAGCATTGTAGCCATTTTTTTTTTCTTGTTGGAGGTACAAAACGAGGTACTCATGTTTTGATACATTTTAAAATCCTTTTCCTTCCCTTATACCCTCTTCTACACCTTTAAATTTTTAAAGATTTTTTTCTTTATTTAAAAATTAAGAAGTTGTAAAAATTGCACATCCAACATCCCTAACATGTGTTTTAAGGAGTGCTAATTTTCAAGTTGCCTTGGGGACAGAAGTTGACAACCCAAGTTTGCGAAGCTCTACTTTGTATACTCCTCTCTTGAGGAGTCACAAGAAACATTTTTTTTTTTTTAAGATTTTATTTATTTATTTCACAGTGGGAGAGAGATCACAAGGAGGCAGAGAGGCAGGCATAGAGAGAGGGGGAAGCAGGCTCCCTGCTGAGCAGAGAGCCCGATGCGGGCCTCGATCCCAGGACGCTGAGATCATGACCTGAGCCGAAAGCAGAGGCTTTAACCCACTGAGCCACCCAGGCGCCCACAAGAAACATTTTTGTATTAAAGTTCCGAAATTCCAAATTTCAGAAAACACATTTAACTAATTAACCCAGTATTTTCCAATTTATATTGCCACATGTTTTAGTTTGTTTCCCCCCTCTAAAGGTGACCCAAAGACAAAGACTTGAGTACAGTTTGCTTATTAAGAGATTTCAGAAGACAGAAGCAAGAGTGGAAAAAGTGAGGCAGGAGAAGAAAGCAAGCCAGGGGCGCCTGTGTGGCTCAGTTCAGTTAAGCGTCTGCCTTTGGCTCAGGTCATGATTCCAGGGTTCTGGAATCAGGCCCTGCAAGGGGCTCCCACTCCTTGGGGAGTCTGTTTCTCCCTCTCTCCCTGCTTGTGCGTGTGCGCTCTCGCTCTCTCTCAAATAAATAAATAAATAAATAAATAAATAAATCCTTTTAAAAAAGAAAAGAAAGAAAGCCAGNTCTCTCGCTCTCTCTCAAATAAATAAATAAATAAATAAATAAATAAATAAATAAATCCTTTTAAAAAAGAAAAGAAAGAAAGCCAGTCAAGACTGTATTTATGAACTTATTATTGCTATCCACAATTGGAGTTTAGTCTTGCTGGAGCACCACCTAAAGTTTCATGTAAAATGCATTGCAGAATGGTCCTGCTGGAGGATAGAAAAGCTTAGACATGTATCCACTGACTCATTCCCTTATTGTCTGAGAGTTGCCGTAAGTTCATTTACTTCTGAGTTGCCAGTAGATAAGGCTTCCCCAGCTTTCGGAAAAGCAAAATGGAGAGACACCACATGGGTCACTGTCAATGGGTGATGGAACTGTTCACCATAGCAGTGCTGAAATCAGGAGGGCTAATGGGGTGTGGCATGGTCATCACAGCACCTGTTATACCGTATAATCTTAAAAAGAATTATAATTCTAAGTTATTAATATCCAAAACACTTATATTCTATGTACTAGTATCTATGTATTCTATGTAATCTAGTAAATACTTCTCAGAAATTATTAGTGCTTGTCTATACCACCCCCCTCCCCGGAAATATGAAAGACTAAGTTTACAGCCCCTTTGCAATGATTAATGTTCAACAGAACAGAGTTTTGTGTACCACTTCCAAGCTGAGGCAGTGACAGTCTCTGTTGAATTCCAGTTGTCTCTATACCTACTGTGGTGTGGTGTGCAGTGTGGCACCTACTGAGATGGCCACAAGAAGGGAGCAGCTTGGATTCCTTCATGGCCT
Organism: Ailurus styani; assembly: GCA_002007465.1. Taxonomy (NCBI): domain Eukaryota; kingdom Metazoa; phylum Chordata; class Mammalia; order Carnivora; family Ailuridae; genus Ailurus; species Ailurus styani. The sequence goes on along the minus strand of LNAC01000023.1, from coordinate 2,147,272 downwards.
TGGAGGAAACTGCCCCAGTGAGCCGAATGAACTGCACTGGATTTTGGGTGATGAAGTCAGCTTTCCTCTGTCAATCCCTTGGAATTTAGGACTTTGTTTTTATCAAAGCAAAGCCCAGTCTACCCTGAATGACCCAAGAGCCTTAGAGAATATAGTCACAGAGACGCAAAAGGGTCGCTGTAATTTCTAGGATATTCCTTACACAGGATATCGAATATGCGTCGGCTAGTGTTATAGCAAAGAACAAGGAGAGGATAACGAAAGACTGAATCATTGTCTGTGTTCCTTAGTGTAATCAATAGGAAATCCCAAAGACAAACAAAGAAAGGGCTGGTGAGTGACTGAAGCACTGCATAAAACTGTCTTCTTCCTGCAGAATGAGGTGGTCAAGAGGGGGTTTTTCAACTTGACTGGAGTAGATGTGCACCAGACTCTTCCAAGGCAAAAGGGATCTGGGTGCTGTTCTTCAATGTCATGTCCCTGACTCTTTAAATGGGCTCATTTCTCTATGAAACATATTCTTGCTGGTCTACAGAATTGAACAATTGAAGCGCGGTATTCTACTTTCGCTTATTCCAACTCGCTTACCTACATTTACTTAAAACTAGCTCTGAAATCATGGCGCTGTGACCCTCATTCAGGTATTTTTCTGCGCCCCTATCCTTTGGGGACTCCAATTACACATATATTTCACTGCTTGAGTTCATCTCAGAGCACACTAATTCTTTGTTAATACTTTTAAATTCTCTTTTCTCTTTTTATTTCACTTTGGACAGTTTCTGTTGGTGTCTTCAAGTCCACTAATCTTTTCTTCTGTCATATCTAATCTCCTGTTAACCCCATCTAGTGTTTTTTATCTCGCACATTGTAATTTTCATCTCAAGAATGTCAGTTTGAGTCTTTTTATATATTCCATATACCTACTTAACTTTAGAATATTTTGAATACAGTTATTATAACTTTTTAAACATTCTTATATATTAATTCTAGTATCTGTGTCAGTTCTGAATCAGTTTTGATTAACTATTCTCACGATGGATCATATTTTCCCGGTTAATTTTTTTAAAAAGACTTATTTAGTTATTTTGGAGGGAGAGAGTGAGCAAGCAAGGGGAGGGGCAGAGGGAGAGAGAGAATCCTGAAGCAGACATCCCCTGAGCATAAAGCCCAACACAGGGCTCCACCCCAGAACCCTGAGATCAAGACCTGAGCTGAAATCAAGAGTCAGATGCTTAACCAACTAAGCCACCCAGGCACCCCCCTGACTGTTCATTTTTTTACTGAATGCCAGGCACTGTGAGTTATGCCTTCTTGGGTGCTGAATATCTTTGTATTCCTATAAATGTTCTTGAACCTTGTTATGGGACACAGTTAAATTCCTTGGAAAAGTTTTATCTTTCAGATCTTGCTTTTTAAATGTTAGGCAGGACCAAAGCAGTGCCCAGCTTTGGGCTAATTGTTCACTATTATGAGGCAAGATCCTTCTGTGTGCTCATCTCAGTGCCTCATAAATCAGAAGCTTTCTAGTGTGGCTGGTGGGAACAGGCACTACTCCCAGTAGTGTCAGTAATAAGCACAACTACCACTAATCTTTTTGGGTGGTTCCTTCTCTCACATCAGATAGTTTCTTCACATGCATGTGCTCATCACTGTTCAGCCAAACATTCAAGGGGTACTCTATTCAGATCTTGCCATAAAGGAAAAAACCCTTACCTGCTTAAATTACTGTTTTTCTTGGTTTCTGTTACTTGCAGCTAAACATAACCTTGACTGACAACCCCATTCCTTCCCTCCATAGGTAACAGTTGAGGCCTGTACAATTATCCAAACATATGAAACAGAAGCAAGTGAATTCTACTTAGAGAATTCCCCCCACCCCCAACTTGTAATAGGTTTGAAAGAATTGATGTGGAAATAGAAAGGTGGGAATTTTTAATTTAAAACAAAGTAATAAATAATTAGATAACAACGTTTACTGCATACGATTTACGAGTCAGGCACTGGGCTAAGTGCTTTACATAAATTATCTCATTTAATCTTCAAAACTACACTAAGATGTAGAGATTAACAGATATATTTAACAAATATTTATGAGTTCTTAGATTTGTGGATTATTAGGACTGTTCTAGGTATGGTGGACATTGCCATGAATTCTGCAAGGTAACTTCCGTCCGTGAAATTACATTTTGGCCAAGGAGACAGACAACATTAAATAAGTAAATAAAATTAAAATACAAGGCTATGAACGGACCTCTGATGATCCTGAAAATATACGACATGATAAAGACAAAACATGTGGTTACTCTAGATCAGGTCATTGTAGGGGGGTGATGTCTCTGAGGTACTTTTTAAAGTGAAATATGAATTACAAGAGTGAGACATTCTTATGCAAATCAGGGCCCCGCAGAGAGAGGTTACAACTAATGCAAATGTCTTAAGCTGAGAGCAAGCATGCTGGGGTCAAAGAGCAACAACTAAAACAAAACAAAACAAAGGAGCCAGCGTGCAAAGCCAGAGGAGACTAGCCTGGAGCTGTTGGGAGCAACAGTCATGAAAGTCAGGAACGATTTAGCAAACCAAGGTCAGGAGTTTTTATCCCATTCCAACTGCAATGGTAGTTAACTGTAGGGTTTTAAGCAAGGCAGTGCTGTGGCTTAATTTATATTTTACAAACTTCATCTGGATACTCCTTAGTGAATACATTATGAGGGACGAAGAGGAATAAGGAAGTGAATTAGGAAGCTTTGCAGCCATCTAGAGGATGGAAAGACTCAGCTTGGATATGGGGATAGTGAAGATGAAGGATGGCGATGAAATTGGACTCCGTCGTGGAGTTTTCAGAGCTCACACATGGACTGGCTATGAGCTATGAGAGAGAAGAACCAAGAATAGCTCTTGGGATTCTGGCTAAGGCATTAGAGAGAGAGAGAGAGAGAGAGATTGTATATGAGAATACCTATATGACTTGCCAAAGGTCACACGGCTAACCCGTAACATTCGTTTACAGTGTATTTATTTATTCATTCAACAAATATGTGTGAGGTACAGCAGAACTATGAGTGGTCAAACAGTCCTGGTCCCTCGTGGAATTCACAGTTCCAGGGGAGGAAAGAGTGCATAAATAATTCCACACACATGCCCAGACACAGAGAGAATATTTAAGTTCATTATTAATGTGCTTAAAAGAATCTGAAGTTCAAACTCAATCTCTACAACCCAGTGCTCAGGCTATCCCTCATGCTATGGCGGACTGAATTTCTCAGGGTCTGAAGGAGAAACCTAAGAGTCAGGACTGTTTAGACACCCTGCTGTCCCAGTGAGCCCGCTTCTTCTTCACTCTGCCACAAACACCTCTGGATTTTTTCTCTTAATCTTTCTCCTCCTATGTTGTACTAGAGAATATTGCAGGAGTCTTGGCCAGCACTTAATGAAGAGCTACCATGTGTCAGGCATGGGCTGGTCATGAGAGAAACAAAAAATGAGGAATAGATTTTCCTTTCCTCGAGGAGCCCACAATCCAGCTGGAAAACAGAATCAGAACCGATTATTTCAAGCCAGTATAATCAGTGTCAGGACAGAGATAAGCACAGGACACCACTGGACCACAGGAGAGGGTCCTTTCTACAGAATGGAAACAAGTACTTAGAAAAGCTCTCTTAGGGCGCCTGGGTGGCTCAGTGGGTTAAAGCCGCTGCCTTCGGCTCAGGTCATGATCCCAGGGTCCTGGGATCGAGGCCCGCATCGGGCTCTCTGCTCAGCAGGGAGCCTGCTTCCTCCTCTCTCCTCTCTCTCTGCCTGCCTCTCTGCCTACTTGTAATCTCTCTCTCTGTGTCAAATGAATAAATAAAATCTTTAAAAAAAATAAAAAANCTCTCTTAGGGGAAGTGATACAAAGAAGAGGAAGGAGAGTTTTGCCTTGTTAAAAAAAAAAAAAAAAACAGAGAAAAGGAATTTTAAGGCAGACAGCAGTCCAAGTAAATCATAGTCTTGCAATAACACACAAGTTCCAGGGACTATGACTGTGCTCAGACCATAGGTGGAAGCGGGGGTGGGAGGGGGCGAGGTGGAAGATGAGGTTGAGAAGTCTCAGCCTGGCCCTGCAGGAAATTCATTAGAAAGCCTCTTTTCTCCACAGTCCCTCCTCTCGGTCTTTCTCCCTTCGTGTTTCCCTTTTTCAGGAAAAAAAAAAAAAAGGACTTCCTAATGCAAACCGGAATCTGCATTTAAAAGATTCGATTTCCCTGGTTTTCTCCCCACCTTACTTTCTAGGGACCTGCCATATTCTGATCAAGGATCCTCTTTTATTTGGGGGACAGAGTCAGCGTTTTCATCTGAAATTCTTTCTGTCCCTCTTCCATCCGGCCGTTTCTTTAACTAAAAAGGGAAACTGCCAGGGGGAGCATGTCAGGCTCTTGACAGAATCTACTGTCTGTGTATATCTTAAAACACATTAAAGGGCTCCTGAGTTGAGTAGGGGCATTCCCCTGTTTCCCGGGGCTTCTGTTCCAGGGGCTGTCACCAACGTTCACCTCCCAGTGCCAAGAGTTTGGAGGCTTCTTCTGGGAGTTAGAGTAATGTTCAGAGAACTCCCCAGGGGTAGTCCCTTGAATGCTCTTGCCTCATGGAGACAAATACATTTCATTCTTCTTCTGAGTGCTCAAAGGATCCTTTTAGCTCTCCAAGACACACATGTGCACATAAACACACACATACGATGTACATGTGTGTCTGTATATGTACACAGACACCCAGGCACACACACATATTCTCATGTTCTTTATTTTCTTTTGTGGAAATGTAAGCTCTTCTCTTTTTTTAAGATTTTATTTATTTATTTGACAGAGAGAGAGAGATCACAAGTAGGCAGAGAGGGAGGCAGAAAGAGAGGAGGAAGCAGGCTCCCCGCTGAGCAGAGAGCCTGATGCGGGCCTGGATCCCAGGACCCTGAGATCATGACCTGAGCTGAAGGCAGAGGCTTTAACCCACTGAGCTACCCAGGCGCCCCGGAAATGTAAACTCTTGCAGGAATCTGAGAATAGTGCCCCATTTCGGGATTCTGGTCCACCAGGGTTTCATCTGTAACTTGTACAAGAATTCTGTCTGGGGCGCCTAGGTGGCTCAGTGGGTTAAAGCCGCTGCCTTCGGCTCAGGTCATGATCCCAGGGTCCTGGGATCGAGGCCCACTTCGGGCTCTCTGCTCAGCAGGGAGCCTGCTTCCTCCTCTCTTTCTGCCTCCCTCTCTGCCTACTTGTGATCTCTCTCTGTGTCAAATGAATAAATAAAATCTTTTAAAAAAAAAAAAAAAGAATTCTGTCTGTTCCCCATCAGCCTGCAGAGCATTTCAGGGAGGATCCCTTACAGTTATTTTATGTACACAGTTGATTTCTACTGTCTTTTGTCCCATTTTTGGAAAATTGCTCAGAGAATTTAAAAATACGTTCCTTTTTGTGTTCACCTTAGAACCCAAGATGACCTGCAAGAATTCAAAAAATGTAACTAGTACAAAGCTTTCTTAAAAGTCAGGGAGATGGACAGATAAGTAGAAAGGTAGAAAATAGGAAGGTAAACTAAAAGAAAAAGATAACGTGGAAATAAGCAACCCATACAATTACACAGGAAAACCGGGTTTTTAATTTGCTTTTGAGCTGTCTGGAGACTGGAGAATCAGTTCAAATCAGTGCTGTCTTCCCCAGACAAGAGATGACATCCTAGGCTTTGGTCAAAGGGAGTCATCCTGTAGCCCCTGACTCTGGTCCAGACTTGTGATGCAGGAAACCAAGGCAGAAGAAAAGTTATTAAATTTCCTGACCACCTAGAACCCACCGACAAGTCCTTGAAACAGGCAGAATGACATTCTTCGAGGGACTCAACTGCCTCCACCTTACTACTTTGCTAAGGGCAAAAGGCAATCCTGGCCTCACCGCCCCCCACCCCCAACCAGGATCCTATAAGTCTACCTTAACATGTAAAAATTCCTTTAGAAACTTCCTTTATCTCTCAATCCCCCTCCCCCAAGATATGTTTTGGAAATCATCCCCAAGCATTTGGCCCACCGATATGCATCTGAAGAGTCTCATGACTAAGGTTTTATTAGACGGTAATAAACGACCTTTTCCCAACAACAGCGAGCCCCTCAAGGCCCTGGAAACCTTGCTTCCAAAATTCCTTAGAGACTTAGGCTCTCCCTGACCCCCTCCCAACTTGCAAGTATATAATCGGCCACCCCTCACAACCCCAGGACAGCAGCTCTTCCTGCCCACGGGTCCTGTCCCCGTGCTTTAATAAACCACCATTTTGCACCAAAGACATCTCAAGAATTCTTACTTGGCCATTGGCTCTGGACTCTACCCCACTGAACCTCACCTATATTCTGAAACTTCATCACTTGGACTCCATGGCTCACGGATGCACCTGGACCTCCCGGGGCCTCTGTTCCTGTGTCTATTACATGCGAGCACTGAGCTAGATCATTCCTCAAAAGTCCATGCCAGTTCTGATGGTGTAGGGCTTTATAGATAACTTACTTCTGGTTTAGGGATCTGACAAACAGATTCCAAAAGTCATCACCCATTTTCTGAAAAGCAATCTTCCAGATCCTTAGCCTTCCTTTCTCGACTCGAGTACTTCCCAGACCTGTGCCTCAGAACCACCAGGGGACTGGGGAAGGGGAGGGTGTTAAAAAGGCAGCCTCGCTGGCTAGACTCAACCTCCTGAATCACATTAGCTGGGGCTTGGGGACAGGCACTTAAGCTGCTTGGGTGATTTTGATGCCCCCTCGGGGCTGCTGAAGTTTTCGAGTTTCCCACTGCTGCTGTAACAAATTGCCCTAAACTCATTGGCTTAAAACAACACAAATGTATTATTTTACAGCTCCAAAGATACACAAGTCCTAAATTAGTTTTACTGGGCTAACATCAAGGTGTTAGCAGGGCTTCCTTTTGGAGGAATTCAGTTCTTTGCTTTTTTCCAGCTTCTAGTAGTTGCTCAAACTCCTTGGCTCTGTGGCCCGAATCTCCTGTACTCTTTCCTTTGCCGTATTTCTTTCTTGAACTCAGACCCTGGCCCTCCTGCCTCCCTCTTTTAAGGACCCTTGTGATACCAGTGAGCCTACTCAGATAATCCAGGCAAATCTTTCCATCTCAAGATCCTTAATCAAATCACATCAGCAGAGTCCCTTTTGCCATGGAAGGAAACACATTCACACGTTCTGAGCATTAATACGTGTGGGCATCACTGGGGGCCACTGCTCATTTAATCAATCACATGCTCCCCTGGTTTTGCTGGGGCTGACAGATGGGGTTTCGAATTTGTGGCTGCAGTTTTTCTCTTGTAAAAGCCAGTGAACTGGCTCTCAGAGATGCCATTGAACACTTGCTAGTAATAATCTCTATCTCACCAGCTACACGGTGATCACTCCCATTGATTCGTCTCTTAGAACCCTCATTTCATGTAAGCCAATATGTTCTTCCAGACGACAGAGTCGTGTCTATTAAAACAAGATGGTTTAGGGGCCAGACTAACCTGATTAGCATTTTACCTTAGTCACTTACTTGACTTCTCTACTCAGTTTCTTCTTCAGCAAAATGGGCTCTCAAAGCTATTAACCAGCAGTTAGGAATAGAGCCCTATGCTTAGCAGTTCTAACTCCTGGATCTGTATTTTGCTTCATTGGCGGGGTGGGGTGGGGGG